>BMAO01002958.1:117903-169195 GCA_019973975.1 Trichonephila clavata
TTTCGAAGGAGGATGTTTTTCGCCAACTTAACTGGTAATATTTAAGTTGTAGACTCGGTCCGGGAACTTCTGATTTCTACTTCGTACATTAATTATTTATTGAATTTAAATACCTGTATGCATTAATAGTTATGAAATGGGAATTGATCATTAATTGAGGATCGTTAGTATCGTAATCGTTACGTTTATAAACAAAATCTTGCTTTTCAATCGTTTTGACAGAAAGATTAATGAATGCATTAATATATGTAAATTATGGACAATTTTATGTGTTCTTTAAGGCATCAGTGCCCATATTGTTTCAATTCCCAGGCCAGTGATTTTATCGGTTCAGAGTGTCTGGCATATTCCGATTCCACTGCAGGCTAGGGAAGTTGTACAATTCCCTTCTGTGTTTTTTACGTGGCATTGTCGATACGTTCCTTCGCTAATAAGTTAACAGCCCCTGACATTTTTGACAAGACGATTCCTCCTCCAAATTAAGGTATCGTTTTCTATTTTTAACCGAGACACGTTGATGCGGATAACCCTTCTTTCCTGTTGGGCTTTTCCCTTTTAATCTCTCTTGCCTGGGTGGCAGAAGATGGTGCACCCAGTGACGGTTGACCTTTCCCAACGGGGACTCGTCCGCTTTTTAGCTCTTTGTTTGATTTGTTCTCTTTGACAGTACTTTTCTGTCTGCCCACGCGCCGTTGACTGGGGAGGGATGGGGGTGGATGGTTATTTGGCGTGAAAATAATATATTTGATGGCGCGTGTGTGTGGTGTATATGTGGGTTGTATTAATTTTGTTTGTCAGATCAAATTTCGTGGAATTTTTTTCCCTTTTATTTGTATCGCTTAAATGTAAAGGTCACTTTTTAAAAAGAGCAGGTTTTTTTGTTTCTTTGAATGCATTGTAAATGGGATTTTGTTCCATGTTTTTAAACGAAATGGTTTTTTCCCCTTCAAATTAGAATCCTTTTTCTCTTGATTTTAATTTATGCTCGTTGTTGAGTTGCTCGAGGGATTTTGACTAAGGGTTAAGCCTAACGAGCAAAAAAGTTCCCATCATTTTCACCAGTGTCGAACTCGGGACCCTTGCCGTTGAACTCTAACCTATTGTTATAAATAAATAATAAACATTGCGTCCAAGTTTGCTTAAGAAACTGACATGGTGGGGAGCTATTCAGCAAAGTTAGGAAGGCTTTCTATGATGATTTTTTAAATGTGACTTTTAACTGTTAAGCATTCCCCCCCCCCCCTAAATGTCTTTTGGACGCAGTTGTAGATGTTAATTTTACATGCATTTATTTGAAAATTGCAAAATAAATTTTTGTTTTTTCCATTTATTTAGTATGCAGAAAGTTACCCATATGTGTATTTAATTCAGAATTTATTAATGAAATATTTTTATACTATTATAATTATCATAATTAATTTGAGATGCGCTGTCAAAGTAAGGCAGGTTATGTTTTAAAAAATTGTCATTATCTGTTGAAACTTTTAGAAATGAAAAAAATTTCTTTTTTTATTTATAAACGCGTTTTAACTAAGAGCAACCTCCTCTATTTCATTATCCCTACATTTATCAATTGGCTTGGTGGCTTAGAAGTAGAGTGCACGCCTCGTAAGCCCAATGTTGCGGATTCGATCCCGGTTGGAGTTAATAGATTTTCTGGATGCGAAAATCGTACTCACGCATGTCATGATTCTGTGGCATGTAATTGAGCATCAATCTGGCTCTGGTACTCACACCAATGCTCAGCATCCGAGCAGGGCTTGAATTGACGTCAAAATTCGATAGAGGGAGCCGCCACTAGATGGTGCCACAAATAAAATAGCTCTTGCATTTGGGGACTTGCTGTATCTGCTTAGGCTTCGCCGCCAACAAGCAGTTCATTTAAAAAAAGAAGGAAAAAAAAACAACTCTACATTTTTTTATGTATCTAACAAAATTCATGATTGGAAACATGAAATGTTAAGAAGTTTAGTAATTAATGCATATTAATGTTTGGTTGTACAAATAGAATAAAATCTTTTTTTTTAGATAGTGGCTCAAGGAAAGTTGTTTCATCGTTTTCTATGCTCAATAATCAATTTTTAAATTTTTTTGTAATGTTGGTGGTGCCAGATTCATTTTTTAAAATATTTGTATGTTTATAATTGCTTTTATTTGATCGTAATTTAATTTTTTTAATTCAATGTATCTGGAATAATAAATTTCTTTTGTGTTGTGATTTCGCACAACTGTTTTCCAACTTTCTTTATCACCTTCCTTTGTATTATTGTTCCTCTACTTTACTTTTCATTCTGCGTATTTTCAGTTCAATGTATAGAACTTTACTCAGTTCTTATTTGTAGCAAATATTCAAATTTTTGAATCGAACAGTCTACGATTTTTAAATTACTTTTTTACCCGTCACTATAAAAGCTTAGTGCCGCTTTATTAAATTACATATTTTTTTTGTATTATGATTCCAACGGAAAAAGACGCCCGTATCGCTTATTTATAGTACAAACCTTGAGAACTTATCTGAAAAATTTATTTTATTTTGATGTTTCTCAAGGTTATTAAGCTCTTTTCCCGAAGTCTGATGCTTTCTGTTCGCCTGTCGGACTGCCTGCGCGGGATTTTTTCTTTCTCTCGGCCCTGTCTGGTTGGCGACACTTCCGCAAAAAGTAAGGAAAAGAATGCGTTTTTTGCGGCGAGCATTTTTGATCTTTCTCTCTTCCGTTGTCTTGAAAATCGCTTCTCTACATGGGTGTCCTCTTGTACTTGGTCTGATGCACAACGTCATTAAAACAGTTTAAGGATAGCATACAGTAACACAGGGGCGTGGTTGGGAGAGTTAAGGGGTGCATATGTCCCCGGGTGTAGCATCTAGACGCCGCCGAACTGATATTGGACAGTGACGAACGAATCTCAAAGTAACATATTTGGGATTCTGTAAAAAAATTATCCTGTTTTAATGCATTTTTTTATTGAGATATTCATAGTGTAAGTGCGACATACTCGAAGTAGCTCCTTCACCGTCTTGCCTACCTAAAGGTGAGGGGGGAAACAAAGCATCACCACAAACTTCCGTAATAATTATTATTTTATTACTATTCAAACGCTAATCAACCACAAGGGAAACTACAAGAGGAGACCCTAGGAGTGATATACAAAGAGAGCAATCTATTTTAAGTGAAGAATTCTAAGTAAACAGGCGCAAGTGATCTGTTTAATTTAATCTAGTTCAATCTATCTTAGATTCTTAAACCTTAATCCACTAATTTATTATAGTGAAAAACTCCTTTCTAAACTCACGTTGTGATAATGAAATAAATTTCACTTACGAATCACCGCAACAGTTCTCCTGCTCCTTCTATCTTACATTTACAAGACCTTGACTTTATATAGTCAAACTGATTTAAATATCAAGGTTTCTTCTTGAGGGATGGCTGTGAATTAACGCGAAAGTTATCCTCAAAGTTTCCCCAAGAGAATTAATGATAAGGTCGCGTATAGATCCGTCACAATAGTATTGTTGCCTAGATTTGATTTGATTTCCATTCATTTTTTATATAATAATTTGCTATGAGATGCAGGTTTACATATTCTGGGAAAGTTCGTTGTGGACCCCCTTTTGGCCAATACCTGTTCAGAGAGAAGCACGAAAACTTATTTGGATCCCCGGCGCTGAAAACCCTAGTTACGATTGCGCTTGAACTTAAGATTGTAGTCGTCGTGTGATGTACACGGGGGGGGGACTAGAAACTGTACTCCCTCCCCCATAGACCAACAGATTGTTTATTTTTACCATAGAGATTACCCCTCGGCGTTTTTATCTAGGCCAGGGGTGTCAAACTCACGGCCCGCAGCAAACGTTTTTGCGGCCTGGCCAGTATATCGGCGCACAATAATATGTAATAAAATATCAATTTTTCCCGATATAGGAAAGAGTAGCAGAGAGGGGATGTCAAGTGTCAAGGCGTGAACATTGAATTTTCTTTGTCCTTTTATATTTGTTTATTCAAATGTATTATTCAAAATAAACCTACGTTTCTATGAATATTGATTTTTTTTTTTTGACTTTAAGTCAAACCTTGTTTGTGTGGCCCAAGTTAACCTTTGAGTTTTATACCCTTGATCTACGCCAATGTTCTTTATACTGACGTTTTTAAACTAGGGATCCGTCTTAGGATTTTTGATATAACCACACACACACATTTGTGCATGAAATAACTTATTCGCCGCTATGAGTAATAATAATTTAATTGTTTATTTAGATTCTGAATGCGGAAGACAATAGATAGTTTAATTGTTCATTTAGATTCTTATTGGAGTATCGATCAAATCTAAAGAATATTGAGTAAGTGGTGTCGACTGTGATTCCAAAATTTAATAACATTATTAAAAATAATCAAGCATATCCTTCCCATTGATACTTACATCTTGCATATACCGTTGTTAGTAATAGGTGTTTATCTCAGAAGTGAACTCAAAATCATTACACTTAATAAACAAATTTCAGTTTTGGCATAATTTATCGTGTAATGTTTTTTAATTTTTTTTATTTTGATAGCTATATTCAAAGCAAAAACTTATTGCTGATGTTTATTACTGCGAAACATTAATATACAACAAATAAGGCACCGACAGAAGTATCCAAGCGTGTGTAAACTTTGCGCAATGCGTATGGGGTCGCACAAAATTTTTGTACAAAAAAACTGTTTTGTCACCCCGAAAAGTTTAATAAACCCTGCTCTGAGGAATATGAAAAATGTCTCTACCCCTCACATATTTAAAAACAATTTAACATTAATTTAGTCTCGATAAAAATTTCAATTTCTTTTTCTCCCATCAATAATTAGTCAGCCATCAGTTCAATTTTGGAACGAAAATTCTTTTACTCATTTTAGGTTTTTCCCTACCGATTAATTCTGTGAACAAACACTGTACTTCGCTGAACGGAAAGGAGATGGCTTCAATGTATCAAAATGTCAATAGTTTATAAAATGGTGCCTTTCAGAAGAAAACGGAACGGAAAACAAACAGCGTAAATGTGGTTTCTGTTTACTCGTTGAAAGTCTAAAAATAGAATCTGTAACTGTTCTAAATTCGTAATGCCTAATCTCTCGCGGAAAGCTATACTGTTTTCTTGTGTTATTTTTTAAAAGAATTTCCAATTACTGGTATTTTGTGAGCTTCATGTAGTGTTTTTAATGCATGGAGTGTTTTCATTTCTGTATGTGATTTTTTAGAATCGAAAGAACGAATAGTATTCTCTCTCTTGTATGGTTTAAAAATTGTATCGTCTAAAGAGAATACAAGTCATATTAATATTAATATTCATTTCATTTTCCTAAACTGTCTGTGGATTTATTTGGAGACTCCTTTTTAATTAGTGTATCAATGTCTTTCGAAGTAACTCGATGGCTGTTTTTGATGGACCTCGTAATATTGAACCACGATCATGTGGTCGAAGTAACCCAGTAGTTATGTTTACAAGGTCCTGGCCGGCATGTCATGAGTTTGACCCTTGTGCCACTGAAGACTAGCCGTGAAGAGGGGGCCGATGGACGTTAAATATGTCGATGCTTAAACGTCTGGAAGTTAGGAGAGGAGGTGCCAACCGAAATGTCGTCTTCGTCATTTGAGTCTCAAAATTAAGAGGTTAGTCACCGCTATCCCTCTTGCAGCTTCATGGTACGGCGTAAATATAACGCTTACTCACTCCCGACTGGACAGAGGCAACGCTGACCACGTTTTACTTTGAGTGTTTTTTTGTAATTTTTGGTATTTTTACGAACTGAAGGGATATTTTTTAATAGGCTTAAAATTGAATTCATTAGTACTGTTTCATTTAACAAAATTCCTATTTTTCATACTTGAGCAATGAACATTCACTTTTTCGATATGCTCTATTTTTTAAACTAATTTTTTTAAAAAAAAATTCTCATATATACATGTGATTAATTTTATTGTCATATTAAATATCGTAAAATGATTTTACAGTCATTCAATTTTTTTTTAATGATCTACATACTTGATCAACTGATCTTATTTCTCTTTGTAGGGGTTTGTCAACTCGGGGTACGCCGTCAACGGTATTGCACATGTAAGTACTCTATTGCTATTTTCTTGGAAAGTTTTTGTGAAAAGCCATTGTATTGAGATAGAAATATCACATTTCTAAATGGAAGGTTACTCTTTGGGGTAGATAGTTATTTATGTAGGGTTCCTTGCTAAATGTCAGTCAGTGTTATCCTCATACTGGAGTATTTAACATCCTTTTACAAGCTTCACTTGCATGTAACGAATCTTTGAACTCAATTTTTACCTACTTTAAAAGGTCAGGTTAGTTCGAAAATTTTTTTCGCTTGTCCAGGACCGATGACAATACAATAATTTAATAATTTTGTTCCATTGTCCTGACCAGGAACATCAGGATTAAAGATTTCCCATTTTCAGATCCCATCCCGCATCTGACGATTAATTTCGGATCCTTCCAAGTTTGTCGACTAAAAGATTAAGTTACAACTTTGCTCGATTAACTATAAAAGGGTGTGTTTTGTTTAGTTCTTTTAAACTATAACTTATTTAGACAGAAAGTTGTACCACATTTTCATAAGCGTTCACGAGTTCGTTCATCGTTCTGTTATCCACTTACCATTGTTTTCTTAAAAAATTTTAAACAATCTGAAAATGTTAATTTTATTTTTATAAATTTAGGTTAGAATCTGCTCTTAATTTTACTCCATGGAGATGAAATATGGAGGGTTTTTTTTATGTAAAAGGTTTGTTCTTGTAGATAATAAATTATTTGTATTCAATATCCCTTGCTTTTGTTAACTTATGTTTTAAATAAAATGTAATTTTCTTTGGTTAAGGGACACAATGATTCAAAAATCGGTTAAAAAATCAAATCCAATTTTTTAGCCTAAATTATTTTTTATATACTTTTCTATAATCTCACAAAATTTGAAAACTCTAAACTTAAAAAACGCAGAGAATTATGGTAGCTTTTACGTTCGTTTTTATTCTCATCCCTATGGAAAATCAAAACTTTAAACTTACTAATCTCAGAAAGATAAAATAACTAATTTGTCTTCTTTTAAAATGCCAAGGCTTTTTTTTCTATTGTGCCTAATGTGCTTTGAATTTTATTTTTTTGGTGCCTATTGCTAATAGTACATGTAGCAAAAGTTGGTATGCATTTTTGAATCTAAGCAATACTTATTTTTAAAATAATTGAACTCTGAATTTATACATTTCTTAAGGAACTTTCAATAAGCATTCATAAAAAGTAATGTACGAATACATATTGTGCTATCGAAAAACCCATACCAACTTCTGTTATACATAGTTTGACGTACTTGTAAATCAAATTTCATGCCTGTACGTAAATTTTTGTGGGAGGAGTGGCATTTTAAAATCACTTAACAAATTTTCCTTAAAAAAAAATTAAATGGCTAGCCTTTTATGAAATTTTGAGCACAAAATCTGTTTTACATAGTATACACACATTGGAAACAACCAAAAAATTTTTGAAAATCCTTAAATTAAAATTTTTGCTTAAATCGTGCTATTTCCCCTTTAAAAAAAACGGTAGAGTAATTGAAAACATATGAGTTAAACCAGTTTTAACTTTGATTTGTGCTTATCCTTTGTGTTGGGTATATTCCGTGTTAAACTGCTTCGCCTTTGAAAGAAATAAGGTAATAATTGTCACATTTAAGGTATCCGAACACGTTGAAAATGACCAAATTCAGTCAAGATAGATATTTTTGTTTTTTATTTTATTGAATAGAGCTGTCTTTTTGGACTTTACGAAATATACTTTATTTTGTTTCTATTCTACCTAGAGGCCACGTTACAATCAATTTTATAAAGTTAAAAAAAACCGGAAGTTGGTTTTTCATCTACCAGATGTGGGCATTTAAATGGCTCAAAATCTATCATGGCGAGTCTGATAACTCAAAATATTACGAATGTTTGTCTATAAAACTTTTTGAACCTGATATTTACGTTATTTTCTAGAGAATGTACTAAAATATTTCTTATTGTATTGAATACTTTTTGAGTTATGGCTTGTTATTTAAATAATGGTCTTATAAAAAATGTAACATTTCTTATAATGTTTACTCAATCAACTCTGAAATTTTTAAATTTTAATAAAAAATTAAAATTTTAGTACATTTTCTAGATAAATGCATCTAATCTGTTTTAGTAATACTTTTACTAATATATGGTTATTACTTTTTTCTCTAACTGCTTTGAAGTTAGAGAAAAAAGTTTTTCAAAAATATTGCTAAAATTTCACTTATAATTGTGATGTTTGTAAAATTCAGGTAGTTTATTTTAAATATTGATAGTTAAATAGTAATATTTAGTGGTATTGAGTCTTAAAAGAGCATTTATAATGTTTTAGTATGCTATTTTGTTAAAAAGTACTCTGAACGTGTGCGGATACCTTAAGGGAGGGGGGGGGGGTTCTGTTTTTTCCATCTCGTTAATTAAGTTTACCTCTTTTTTTAAAAAAATTAAAGCTAGCTAAAATAATAAAAAATTACGAATTAACAAAAAGTATTGACTACATGTACGTGAAAGGGAAGTCATCACTATCGAATCACAAATGATGTCTGTTTTTAACATGTCCATGGAACTTTCTAAATAATGGACTTAAGTTTCGAAGGAATGCTGTCCAATAGTATTTCGAGGATTAAGTTTCATACAGTGATCCTTCATACTTTCTTTCTGAAAACGACTCTTGAAAACTTCACTTTTTCTCAACAGATAAAGGCACCCTCAATCAATACTCTTAAAAATGTTTGTTCCCGGGTTGTGCTCGGAAAGGGGCCCCGTTCCGAAAATCCCCCTCCGTGCCGTTTTGGCCGCTTGCCATCCGACACTCACCCGTGACCTTGTCGCCTGCGCGGCCGCACGGGGAAGCGCACACACGCCGGAAGAGAGCGCTGTGAATAATAGCGATGGGAAGAGGAGGAAAGCGATGCGGTTGCTTAGCAACCGCGCTGTTTCTTTTGCTTCTTCTTCCCCTGCTGCACCCCGACGGATGGGGTTGCGTCGGTGTGAGAGGGAGAGAGGGAAAAAGAAAAATTGTGGGGGTAAAAGGGATGTTTTCCATATTGCCGATCAAGAGAAGGAACTTGTGAAAATGATAGATCACATTTGATTGTGTTTTTCTTAAAAATATTTGAAATAGCTACTTTGATACCATTTTAAAATTAATTATATTTTCGGATATTTGATCCTTTGAAAGGTAACTTTTCACATGATCAAATATTTTGAATAAAATTGCATCTAAATATTAATACAAGCATGTTTGTTGTGAACAAAAAATTTATATATCAGTATAATTGTGTGGTGTTAACCCGTTAAGGATGACGATCGCGTATATATGATCACTTCAGTGCCCGAAGTATCTATCATATGCGAGATTGCGATTTCCCCGTTCTGAGGCCATCGGTGTGATCTGAATTTGGAACGTATGGAATTTGAAATGATTATTTGCAATAAATTTAAGCCTATTTTTTTATTGCAGTAATGATTTTATGAGTTTTCAAATGGAGTTTGGCTTAACAGGAAAAATCCCCCGGTTCTGAACGAGTTAATATGCTCGTGGAAGTAACAGTAATAGTTTGAGGAAAATGCAAATGCATATGGCAATCAATCTTAATAGATATCATATGCACCTTTCGATTTTTTTAAGGCCCGCCGTGCGGAGGGGCTGACGGCCGTTTAATTTGTACTCAAAATATGTGCGTTGGCGTGGTGTGGAAGTTTTGATAGTGGCATGCCAGAGAGCTCAGGCGTCGTCACTTGACCGCGTTCCAAAATTGTGAGGAATTTTTCCAATAGTCCTCGTGTTGCTGCAAAGTGTGACGTTAATAATCATTTAATTGATTTTGTTAATCTTATTTATGTGCATAATTCTTTTTAAACGATAAACATCACTTTTAAACAGGCCATAAACAAAATCTAATCTGTTTGAATTTAGAACACTTGAATAAATCTGTGCGAAAAAGGGATTATTTTAAAATTTCATTTTTTTCTAAAAATAGTTCTTTAAATATTTGTTGAGAAAATAATAAAAATGTTTTTCTTTGAGTTTTATCGAGGCAATACTGTTGAATGTGAAGGAAATTGTATTTCAATAGCACTGATTTAACATACATGCTTATAAATGAAATTTTTTTAATATATATGATCTTAAAAAGATATATATATATATTCTCTCTCGGAAATTATTTCTGTAGCGTATTTTCGATTTTAAAAGAACTGGTATAACGAAACACCGATGAAAAATATAGATCAACGTTAAACAAAAGCTTAGTCATTACAACAAGCTTTTTGCATTGTATATTTATTTCGTATTGTGTTAGGGTTATTGACTAGGAACACATCAAAATGTTAAATCTCGGTCAAGTAAATGCAACGACGCCTGAACTGATACTTCATTTATCAAATTTCTGTGCCCCATTATGTAAAAAAATCTCGAGTTAAGTCCGTTTATATGCAATAATCTCCATTATATTTTGCATGACGGTCTTTCACACGAACTCATGGGCACACGAACTCAAGGTTTTGAGACTTTAATTGTTATGTTTACTGTGTCCTTTTTTGCAAAAATTCGATACATTTTGCTTCCATTAAATAGTAAACATTTAAACATTTTATATATTTTTAACCAAGATATATATATATATATATACATATATATAAGAGAGAGAGTTATATTAGCGTCGCATTTTAAAGCTGCACGAGGGCTATTTGTGACGTACTGCGTAACTTTGAACCATGATCAAGTGACGAGGACGACAACTGCGTCAGAAACATGAGGGCGTTTGAGCCTTGACAGGTTTAACGTGCACCGTTTTAAATGAATTAATTCATTTGACGTAATTTATGCATACATTCTAAAAAAATATTTATTTCTGCTTTATAATATATTTTGAATGCAAAAACGAAGCATACTTTTTGCAGAAGGTACCCGCTCCCTTTCATCCCCATTCTTGATCTTATTCACTCCCACCCCCATCCTTCCACTTTTCAACATTCCTCTGCACGCACTGTCTATGCTCTTCTTCACCCTCTGGCTTTTTTTTTTTGAAGAAAAGAAAAAAAAAAAGAAGAAATAATAAAGAAGTTTTTTTAATTCCCCAACCCCCCACGGAGTGAGAGAGGAAAGACCACTTTTACTTTTTTTCACCCTCTCCGTGGAGCGCATGTGCTCATTGATTTTTGAACCTCGCCCTCTCACCATCTATCGATGCGCCTAGTTTAAAAAAAATGGATTCATCGATTCTGTTTATCGAGTTCTTTTCTCCTTTTTTGGTTTTTTTTGTCAAAGAAACCTGTCAGGGATGATCGAAACCGTTTCTTCGTTCGGTTAAAACTCGTCGGCGTTTCTGTTTTCGTTGAGACGAGTTTTTAACACGTGTTTTTCGGGCGGGTGGGGGTAAGTTATTGTCAGTTCATCATTTTCGCGGATTATATTTTCTCTCTTCGCGGCTTGGTTAGCGATGTTTAGGTTTGCGTTATACCGGCTTCGTGTCTCGTACGACATAGATTTATTTCTAGTTTATTTTTCATCTTATTCATGTGTTTTCTTGTCAATTGTTTAATTCAAATCTTAGGTGTAGTTATTGTTTATTTTATTGTAACTTTCCAAGACTATAAAGAGATAGATTGATAAATTATATTTACGGGGGAGGTCCTTCTCAGTAGCGCAAACGGGAATTTTTCAAGGGTCGGAAGTCCACCTTTCTCGTATCTTGCCTCAATACGCCGCCCAACATATCATTTTACTTGTATCAATTGTCGGGAACAAAAAAAAAAGGGGGGGGGGTTAAAAATATTGAATAAGTAATTAGCATTAATTAACGAAATAAATTATTTTTCGTAAATGCTTACCGTAAAATCCGGCGTATAACGCGCACTTTTAATGCAAAAGAATAAGATCGAAATTTACGGGTGCGCGTTGTTATACGCCGGATATAAAAATATACGGATATAAAAATGAGAGCTTTAAAAATATAAAAAGATAAACATAGAGAAAAAAAGTTTGTAATAAGACCTCAAACAAATGACTTCAAAGCATAAGAGCATTGCGCTCGTACATTTCAGAATTGTTCGTAAAAATGGAAAGAGGGGGCATACGTTATACGCCGGATCTTACGGTAATTAAATTATGCATTATAAACATAGGGTTATAGTCAATCGAAAGAAAATCGAGGGCGATGGAGAGGTCCGAACCCCTTGGACTTCCCTCCTCCTTCTCGGTACATGTAAAGAAATTGGATTCAATACATTTGTGAGTTCGAATCCCGTTGCCATTACAAGCTTTGTCTGTGATAGCCTAGTAGTTAGGATGCTTTTTTTCAAATGCTCAAACGGGGACAACGATTGCACAAAAAGCTTTGGAAATAGTTAACTGAAATTTTTTGTGTATGTTCTGTATAACAGTAAAAGTGTTTTAACCTTCAGATGTATCAACCATTGTTTTATTACAAAATTAATTTACAGTCCCTTATGTGGATATAATCACTGTTTTTTGAAGAAATTTCATATAATAACTAATATAAAGTGCTCTAGTGTTTGTAAAGGTTAAAATATCTCTTATTCTGAAAGTCATTTCAAAAATGAGTAATATAGCAATTCATCGGAATTGAAAAATTGAAAATTTGTTCATAAACTTTTGGTACAGAATGTTTATGTCATTGTTATAAATTTTTACCCATTTTTTTCCCGATTTAGAAAAAATTTCTTTTTCTCTTCTTAATTTTAGCATATGTTTCTTAAAATGTACTAAACAATTCTAAAAACCACAAAAAAATCCCCATATCTCCGTTTTTTTTTTTTTTTTTAAAGTTGTCGCATGTAGTCGTATACTTAAATCAAAAATGGATCACAGTCATCTCTCAACGATATAGTGATGAGATTCTCAGGTCTATTGAGGTCAGGAGATGAATTCCCTCTAATGCATAACGCCCCCCTGCTTGGCCAGTGGCCGATTTCCTTTTCTGTCCTCCAAATCGATTAGCCAGCATATTCGTCGCACATGAACCCGATATAATAGGCTTGGGGAGGTTTCCAGAAACAATACTGCAGCTGGAAATTTCCTTTTTTTCAGGAATGGGAGGGAAAAACCTGTATCAAGATTGTTTCATCAATATGTTTGTGGGCTTGCTTTTGATTTTAAGGGCACCTATGTAACGGAATTTTATGCGATATTTTTCGGTATTTGTCTTTCTTTTCCAAAAACAACACCAGATTTTGTACTAATTTTTACTATAAAAGCCTCATTGGGGGTTATTGTCAGTTGATGTCATAGTTTTCATACGCAATAGCTGACATTTATTTCAAATAAACCATGTCTTTTGAAACATTGTTATAAAGATTGTCAGAGTTAAAATTGTTGAAGGTAATCATTCATATACCGTGGCGTACATACAGGACATTTTCAAAAGGGAGGGGGGGGGGGTCGAAAGTCTACCTTTCTCGTATCATGCTCCAATACGCCGCACAAAATATTCTTTTGATTTTTTTCGATTTTTGGGAACAAAAACGAGTAAAAAATTACTTATTGAATAGATAATTAGCATTAATTAATAAGATTAATTATTAATAACAAATACTTAATTAAATTTTACGTATTATATACATAGTCATAATCAATCGAGAAAAAAATCACGATTTTGTAAAAATGCGAAAAGTGAAAGGAGTCGAAATTCGTGAGCCTATCCCCTTAAAGAAAATATAATAATTTTATTGAATTGTAATATTACAGTAATAACTAGCATAATATTTTTTTAAAGATTAAAATTGTAATAAAACAACCGTAAAATAGATGCAAATGCAAAGTTTTGTATCCTGAGAACATTGCCTTTTGTGAATAAGTATTTAAATTTCTTGAAACAATATTGGTAATTTTTTGGCGAGGAAATAATAAAAATAAAAATACTCGAATAAACAACTGGCATTTAAAATTTGAATTTCCTTCCTGCCATAAGGCTTATTTATGCTCTATTTATAGCGAAAATAAAAGTCGTTTTTTCAAAAGTGGCCGTCATCGATTCGGTTTAGAGACCACAAAAAGCATGCTACCTGTAAACTCTTGTAACCTCGAACTCGGATGGGAGAAGTGATGGATTTTTTTTCGGAGCATGTGAACGTACGCCGGAGTGGTGGTCAACAGGTTTTTTTTTGTCTTATTTTCGCATTGTTGTCTCTTATTATTTTCTTTTATTTCTTCTGTGGATCTTCGTCCGCTCTGCCACCCTTTTGATTGCTTTTGTTCCCAGAAACTTGATTTCTTTCTGTTGTCGCTGAAAAAGTGCTCTTCTTTCTGTCTTCCTTTGACGATATATATATAATATAATCGATATTTTTTTACCTTTCTCTGCTACTTTTTCTTTTCTCTGATTTAGTCTTTTTTCGAGTCATAATTGTTGAATAGAGTTTTTGGTATTGAACGTACAAGTATGTAGGAAATGTGTATAGAGAAAGGAAGTTTGAATTATGTCGTAAAAAATTATTAACTATTCAAAATTTGTTTACTACTTACAGTAGCTACAAAGTGTTGAAAATGCATTTTTATTTATTATTATTTTTTTTAAAGAAAACGTACCCCCTTTTTTTTGACTGCACAAAAACTTAACGTCTTGAATTCGTGGTCAGTATTCCTGTCATGTCCTGTTGTTACTAAAGACTACTTATGTAGAGCACTGGTTTCGAACTCGCGGCCCGCAAAGAATTTTTTTAGTTGCCCGGCCAATATATCGCGGCGTACTTATAATATATATAATAAAATATTTCTCCCGAAATAGGAATGAAACTAGCAAAGAATAGATGTCAAACGTCAGGACGTAAACATTAAATTTTTCTTGTTCTTTTATAAATGTGTGTTTAATATAATGTATTACTCGAAATAAACCTCCGTTTCAATAAATATTTATCTATTTTGTGGTTTACTTTAAGTTTAACCTTGTTTGTGTGGCCCAAGTTAGCCTTTGAGTTTGACATCCTTGATGAAGAGGGACCGATGCTCTTTAAATGTATCGAGGATCAAAATCCCCACGACACCTGAGCTGGCACCCCCTTCTCCTAACTTCCATACCACACCAACGATAGAACGTATGAGTTTCGACAGATTTAACGTGCATCGGCCCTCTCTACACGGCGGGTCTTCAGCAGCACTAGGCCGTTACCTTGGCCACTAAGCTACCACGGCTACTAACTTCCCGATATAGATTTGGGTATTATAAAGATATGAAGCCGAAATAAACTTTTCCCGATAGGACATTAACCACTAGGCTACTGCGGTCACCCGTGTTGCTTTGACGTGTTACATTAGAAAACATTCAATTAATAAAAAAAAAACAGCTCTCATTTACTATTTTTACAATCATAGTATTACTTTGCATCCAGATTGCATTTTTCTCTTTATGTTAAAAAGTATGCGTGCATAGTTAAGGATCATTTTAAGGTTATAATCGAAAGGTAATGAAAGGAGTGATAAGAAACAGGCTATGTTCAACAACAAGGTTTATTTCCGCAATGACTTGCCCCCCCCCCCCTTGTCTCATGAAAGCAAGAAGTACCACCACCCTACAGTACATGAATAATATCGGATACCTTTGAGGAACGACCGTATGCTGATGCCACTAGTTGAATTACGAAGCTGAGAGAAGCAAGAGCCGCTTGACCCTTGTCGAGAAATAAGGCAGAATTGGCACCAAAAATCCTATCGCTCACTGAGAGGAAAAAGCAATCTTTTTCGAGTGGAGGAATTTTCTCTATCGGTAATTCCTCGGAGGAATCAAATCTGAAATTTTTGATGTAAATTAAATCTAAAAGTGTTTAAATTTAACTTCAAGAATGTAGATACTCAATATTAATTACATTTCTTGTTTATTTGTTTTTTAAGTTTTTGAATCAAAATTTTAGGATTTTTAGTTTTTTCCTATCGAATCCAGCGGAGAATGTGTCTGTTTATTGGATGTGTTCATTTATGTTTTCCCAATGTCCCGTGTTTGTGAAATACAAGTTTAGTAACACAAAAGGATACTCTCGCCTTCCGCTCACTATAACGCCGACTAATGGAAAGTATCTGATAAAAAAAAGAAATTTCATTCCAGCATTTCCGATCGGAGCAGGGCAGAGCGACATGTTACGTATTAGCGAATTTTTAATAGTTGTTACTGTGTTAGCTATAAGTACGATCCTAGTACCACTAAAGACCCGCCGTGTAGGGGAGCGATGCACGTTAAATCTGCCGTAGTTAGGAGAGGGGGTTGCCAGCTCAGGTGACCTCCGCGTCACTTGACCATGGTTCAAAATGACGCGGACCGTCGCCAAAAGCCCTCGTGTTGCTAATCAATGCGACGTTAATATTCTCTCACTCTCACTCAATCTTTTATATTGGTTTTGGTATACATTTCTGTTTAAATTTCTCATCGTGTTTTATGAAAAGCAGAAAAATTGGGGGTGGTTGAAATGTTTTATGTGGCATCCAGTTGATAATTACTACACACTTACTCAATACAGCAGCGGTTCTTAAACTTTCGATCGCCTCTCCCCCTTTATATTATCACAGTGGCGTAACGGAGAATATTAGGCCTCCCTGCAAAGTCAGGTTTTGGGCCCCAAGCCGGATCTTACAAAGGATTGCAAAACCGTTACATGACATAGACTTCGTCCCCCCCCCCCCGATGCGGGGGCTTACGTTACGCCACTGACCATGATTCAAAATGAAGGAGCCATTTGCTGTGGGTAACGGCAATGGCGTAACGTAGAATGTTAGGCCTCCCTGCAAAGTCAGGTTTTGGGCCCCAAGCCGGATCTTCAAAGGATTGCAAAACCATAACATGGCGTAGATTTTGGGTCCCATAGAGCCTTGCCCCCCCCCCCTGCAATGGGAAGGTGTACGTTACGCCACTGTGTTATCAGCCTGCCATCGTAGACTCTCAAGACTTTGAACACCCCTCCCTGACTCTCCACACATGGCTGAATGATTTAAAGGTTCCTCAAATATCCTAAAACTGAATTCAGTTCTTGATTTTTACGCATGTGTTTTTACTATTTTTGGAAATATTAAATTATAGTAATGGCTATGTTTTGTTGCAACAATAGAAAGACTGAATTTATATTCCTGCTCGAAGTACATGTTCTAGTAGTTTTTTCACTGGGGACAATGTAATGATCTAGTCTGGGGTGGAACATCTTTCAATTTTTTTTCCCGTTTCCAAGTCTGTAAAAGAGGGAAATCTTAACACTGAATGAGACCTTGGTGAATACTCTAGAAAGGCACTGGGAACCCCGAGGATCCACGGACCACAGTTGAAGAGCCACTGCAAAGCAGCATTGCACAATTTTTAAAGGGATTCATTCCAATTCCATTGAACGAATGCAATCGATTGAGGAGGGAAATGAACGCGTTTCTCGAACCGAATTGATTTTGTAGACTATGTCTTTAACATATTTTTTTTAATATAAAATATAGTTAGATTGTTTCAAAGTATAAGACGACACTGTACATTATATGTATCAGCTTTTCCTTCCTTATTTCTTGTCTCTATAAAAACTCCATAGAAACGGAGAATTCAACACAGAGGTATAGTATCCTATTGCGAACTTATTCTTTTTTCAGAGTTCGCTTATAGTCTCTACACATTGAACCTGTAAGTCTTGTATTACTGTTTAATCGCATGCTGACTGGTATTTTTAAATTTAATTGGATTAAATTTGGAATTATTTAATGGAATGCGCATTATTTTAAAATAGATTATATGGAATTCTGTGCTTAAATTTTTTTTTATAATAATGCTAGGACAGGGGGAAAGCATATTAGGGCATTTTTTATATTTTTAATTTACATACCTTAGAATATTGTCATGAGAAACGACAGGCAGTGCCGATTTAAGATCATTTAAGGCCCTGGGCGCAAAAGATCTCCGTTGGCACTGGAGGATCGAAATTTATATCCAGAAAAACCTTTCAAAACCAGCTTATCCGGGCCCGTGGGTGCCCGCCCCAAGCGCCCAGTGGATCAACCGGCACTGATGACAGGGCTTATGCATCATGTAAAATTAATCCGCGTATCAAAGCGTAGTTAAAATATGGTTTGGAGGTAATGAAGCTAATATGTGTATCAATTCAGGGATGTTATTGTCATTTGAGTGCTTGGTTTGAAAGTTACGAGGTTTGTTGCCAATATGTCCACTGTAGCCTAATGGTTATTGTCACGAACTCGTGGTCAATGTGTCGCGAGTTCAAGTCCTGGTGCCACTGAAAGTCCGTCCTATAGAGGGATGTTAGTTTTGTGCACCCTATGTAGATGCACGTTAAATCTGTCGAGCTCAAACCTCTTCCCGTTGACGTGGTAGTTTACATAGAGGAGTTTCCAGCTCAGGTGTTTGCCTCGTCACTTAAACGATACTCAAAATTACGACGCTAACATTACTCTCACTCATGGATTGTTTGCTAATATTGTATTTTATAATTGTGCCATGCAATGTTATTTCTCTCCGATTCATACAAATTAAATGAAATACCAGACTAGACTATGTTTATTTGGGAAAAAAAAACCCAATTATTCTGATTGTACTTATCTTGGATGTAATTCATATAAAAGACTTCGCACATATGTGTAATGTACCAGGTGTATGCATATCAAATGAGACGATTGCTAACACAAATGTTGCCACGCATTTATGCAAACAATACAAAACCGTGACACGTGATTTTTTATAGCTTGACCTTTGATACTCGTGTTTAGTTTACACTTTGACGAGTTTCAGCGTGCATTGTATTTTTTTTTACTGTGTTGAAAATGTTGAATTTTATGCCTTCCCACCACGATTTGCGGACAGCATTAATTTTTTTATTACCATCTGAAGAAAAATGTTGCCGAATCGCATCAAATGCTTATAGAAGCATACGGTGGCAATGCTCTGAGCCGTGCGCAATGCTACAGGTGGTTTGAAAGGTTTCAAAATGGTGGTTTCGATGTGAGAAACGAGGAGCGTGGCAGACCAGCAAAAAAATTTGAAGATGCTGAATTGCAAGCATTACTCAATGAAGATGATGGCCAAACGCCAGAACATCTTGCAGAACAATTGAATGTTTACCAGAGCACTGTTTCCCGTCGTCTCAAAGCAATGGGCAAGATAATAAAGGTCGGTAGGTGGGTACCACACGAGCTAACGGACCGTCAACAGGAAAACCGAAAAATCGTGTGCGAAATGTTGCTTGCCCGCTACAAACGCAAGTCATATCTCCATCGTATTGTGACTGGTGATGAAAATGGATTTATTTTGAGAATCCCAAGCGTAATCGATCATATGTTGACCCCGGACAGCCGTCCAAATCGACCACAAGACAACACTGTGTATTTTCTGGGATCAGGAGGGACCAGTCTATTATGAGCTTCTCAAACCCGGCGAAACCGTTAATACTGATCGCTACAAGCAACAATTACTTAATTTGAACGATGCTATACTCGGAAAACGCGAGCAATACCAGAAATGACAGCACAAAGTGATTTCCCTTGATGACAACGCACCTAGCCACCGTGCTAAACCGATCAAGGACATCGTTAAGGCGCTCGGCTGGGAACCCTTAGCGTATGCGGCTTGTTCGCCAGACTTGGCTCCTTCCGATTACCACCTATTTGCTTCTTTGGGACACGCATTGGCTGACCAGCACTTCACTTCTTACTAAAACGTCAAATCTTGGCTTGATGACTGGCTGGCCTCAAAAGACCGATCATTTTTTTGGCGTGGTATTCACAAATTGCCCGAAAGATAGGGAAAATGTGTAGCTAGCGATGGATATTATTACGAATAAAGAAATATCAACAGTTTTCGCAAATTTATTGTGTTTTTTAAAACAATCGTCTCATTTCTTTTGCATACACCTGGTATGACGGAATTTCATTGTAAAATAAATTATAAGACTTAATCAACCGAAAACATCTTATTTTTCAAACTTATTGAGGGTTTTTCTGTGGGAAAGGTAAATAATTTTCCAAACTCCGGTAGAAAAGACTTAATGCTATTTAAAAATAAATTATAAATATTTGCAGAAAAGAGGAAGACCGGGGGGGGGGGCACAGAAAACTGAAAATAACTTTTACCGTCTTTCTATGTGTTATTGAATTTCAGCGGTGTAGGGAAAATTTAAATTACATTTTCAAGAAAAATACGTATCAAATTATGTTTGTGTCCCCTTTAAAAAAATTGTGGAAAAATAATGCATAAAATTTCACTTTCAAGTGAAGTACAGTAACAAATTTAATCTTTAAAGAGATTTCTCTGAATTGTAATTCGATAATTATAGTATAAAAAAGCAGCCGTGGTTTCGATTAATCTTGTTTTTCATTTCGGTGGTGGAAAGTCCTGTTGCTGACTATAATATCATTTGATATTTTGAAGTATTGTATTCTTACTTAGAAAAATAATCAATCAGGTATTCAATTATTAATGAAATTTTATCATTATTTGTTTTTTCGCACGTATATCGTTATTGTGTACAGAAGTTGATTGATTTAATTTTCAACGTCTCTCTCTGAAAAAACACGAGAGCTATTGGTAACTCACATCGTCATTTTGAGCCTTGGTCAAGAAACAAGAACGACTCCTGATGTGGCACCTGACTCTTAGCTTCCGCTTCACACCACACAAGCCGTGCAGGGCGCATGTGACCCAAAAGACATTTCTGAATGGTCCGTTGCACTAACAAATTCCTCTCAATCAGGCAATCAAATATATAAGCTTTACTATTGATGTCGTGCTGGTAGGAATTATCAGATAACTTTTTTTCTTTTGTAATTGTAACGGTTAGTGATAGCAAATAACAGTGGAGAATCGTCCATTTTATGGGTGAAACTAATTTTTAATTAACCCTCATTTCTTCCAAGCGAAAAATATCTAAAGAATATGTTTAAAGACGACCGTGGGATCTTGACTATTTCGTAGAGAAAATCAAACATTGATCAACAAATTGTTTGATTTGTTGTGAAAACGTTATATTCAAGAAATATATTTTTGCTTGCTGCTATGCCACCAAGCACAAATCTTTCAATGACTTTTTTTTTTGAAGATTTCTTTTTAGACGAGATAAATTGACCTTCTTAAAAATTTTTTTTGCAATAGTAGCAAAATATTTTGTCGGTGGTAGTGTCACAAAATGCAGAGGTAACAAAAGCATCTTATAAAATTTGTCACATAAAAAACTAACAAACATATGAAATTATTTAGAATAAACATAATGAATTGACACAGAAATTGTTTGTGTTTCTTAAAAATGCTTCAAATGTAGTCCTTGATAAATTGTTATTTATTCAGGTTTTTTTTTCTTTTGGTAAAATCAAAAAGTATTTGAATAAATTCGAAACAAAAATGCAGAAGCAAGTCTAAACCAATTTTAAAGAAGCAATACTGATTTCAGTTTGGAATTTTTTGAGTGAAAACTCTTTGCTACCATCCTGCACTTGATAAATTAATCCCTGAAATAAAAATAAGGGAGGCTTTGTCAAGAAAAATCAAATTACATGGCAGCTTTGTCTTTATGACAGTAGAATGCAAACAAGGGGGGGGGGGGGATCATTGATGAAAGGAAATCGAAATTTCCCCATAAATGGTAAAAAATGTATAAAACTGTTGAAAAAAACTTCAACTGTTAAACTGTTTTTTAGTTGAATTTGTGATAGTTTAATATAGTTTTTTTAAAATAAAATCCAAAATTATGAGTTTTATATTTTGATTTATTTTCCACATTTTAAATGTCTTTGATCTTACAGCTCCCCCTCCACATTAAACATGATATTGTGGCCCGTGTAAAATTGTTGTCATATGTAAGTGGCCTAGCGGAAAAAAGGGTTGAGTACCCCTGCTCTACACCGTGTACCTTCTGTGGTGCTATGATTAGAACACTCGGGTTACCGCAGTTATATAACATGTTGGATAATCCTATAGCGTAGAATTTAAATCTCTTATTCATTATATTGCTAAAAATTTCTTTTAATTCTCTCCAGCACTAATAACGTAAATATGCTTAATTTTCCTAATTACACCCCTAATATTAACTTTAAAAGACCGAAAAGAATACTTTTTAACTCTTATAACCGCCCCTTAATTGTTAAATTCTTGTGCAATTTTTACTGTACATCTAATCACTATTAATATATATCTAAATATCTTTCATTTTTGGCTTTCTATTTATTTTAATCTTAAGATCCCTCGGGCACCCAGTAAGCCTCAGTCCTCACCTCCTATGCACCAAGGAGAGAGCAGCCTTTCAGCTCTTCTTCTCGAACTTTTTACAACATGCAGGAACATTAACCAAACAATTGACTCGACCAATCAGGAAGCAAATTATCAGCATGATAACGAGAACTTCGATCAACGTCTATTTCACCGCCAGATATGGGATTGGGGCTGCAAGCGGCCCATATGCCCAGATATATTGACCGTTTATTGCTTAGAATAAAACCCTTTGCTATTTAGAGTATTCAATAATTATATACTTTAAAAGTAACTCTTCCTCAGTAAGATTCTAAGGCTTCTTGAGGCCTTGTGCCGCAATACAAAATTTGATCCCACCTGTGTCCCTTTTAAGTAAATAGTATGTAACAGACGTTGTCCGGACCTTTTTGCGCCCTTACAAACCACGGGACCCTGGCCACTCCCCTCCCCCTCCCCAAGCGCCCAATGGATGAACCGGTACTATGGCATACAGTTCAAAATTCCCATTTTTTTCGGTGAATTTGTCCGGGAATAATATTTGACGATTAAAATTATTTGCATCATAATCTTATTGAGTCCTAGTCTAGAATGAGACGAGGTCCTGGGCTCGAGCAAAGCTGGCACATGTGTTAAAACGTCGCTTCCACGCCTTCAAGTATTGTTAATAAATTTTCGTTAATGTGTGTGAGATAAAAAAAATTAAATTTTAAAGCACCAAAATACATAAAATAATACATAGAGAAAGATTATTTCTGAAGAATTCTTCGCAAAATCCCGGTAGAGAGGAAACCCTTTTCTGGAATCATCGTGCGTAATCTGCCATCTAAAACAGTCTAGTTGGTAGATCGTTCCACTTCACCTTTCTCCTCAAATTAGTTCGTTCAATCGCGCCTACGATAACCAGAGGTCAGCAGCCTTGTCGGTAGGGGCTCCCCAGTCATCTCGACGGGGGTCTTGTAATTTATCCCTTCGCCAGCGCCATCCCACGGTGAGAGGGTAACCCTTCCCTACCAGGTAGAATCGTGAGAACGTGATATCTCCCTGCCTTAAATGGGTTTGAAAAATAAACCAAAGGGTGGCTTTTTTTTTCGTTTGGCGATTTGAAAAAAAAAACGCAGTTTCGGATTTCCGATTGTTCTTAACATGTGACACCCGTTTCCTCTCCCGGTTAATTTGATGCACTATGTTTATTCATTAAACTTTAGTGAACTTTGGCGGGTTTTTTATGCATGTGTGTTGGCGATTTTATTTTATTTTGTTTTGTGATTTCTCTTTCTCTCCCTCTCTCTGAAATTTATCAAGCAGTTTGGAAGCGATTGTTTTTAAAACTTGATACTGGAGTGAGGCTTAGAAACCGATTTCCTGTCCATATTGTTCTTTGGATTTTGACCCCCCCCCCCATTGACCCCATATTTTAAGGCTGTTTTCGCCAAATGTAAAGAGTGAACTACACTCGAAACATATTTTCAAGGCAATTTGTAACTCTCTCGTATGTTGATAATATTTTTAGCGCGTTTTTCACGTAGTGGAACAAAAGCGCTTTTAGGACGCAAATTTCGTCTTCGTTCCATATTTTGTCGTACCTTTTTCTCAGCCAATAAACATCCAATTGACCTCGGGTTTTCGGCATTGGGTTACATTTGTGCCCTAGATGAGGCGAATCATATTTAAGTTTAATCATTTTTAATTTCTTTTTGTAGTACAGTACTATTTTCTGTTAGTAAAAAGTTCATTATTGTAAAATACAACATGTGAAAAACGCGCTAAAATTACTTGGCCATGCCAATGATTGATATCTTGTTTTTTTTTTATTTAGAGAGGGGAAAAAGAATTTTCCTGAAATAAATAATTTTGCTCTTATTAACATGTAAAGGGAAATACTGGACAGCAATGTCTTTACTATTTACGTAGCGTGGAGGGAGAGGAAATTTGGCGACCTATACCTTTGTGACGGATCTATACGCGACCTCCTAATATAATCCTCTTGGGTTTTCTTTGGAGCTAGCAAAATTTATCAATCTTCTCCTAAGAAGAAAACATGATATGCAAATTAAATTTATTATATAAAGTTCTAGTTCGCGAGTTAGTGAGTTGGAAGTGAAAGAGGATAGACAGCAGAAAGTTAGAAGTTTAGTTAACTAGAGGTGACAAGAGAAATAGATCACCAAAAAGATAAGAAAGGCCCTGTAAAAGATTAAAGAAAGGAAGCTGTTGTTGATAAATTAAATTGATTAGAAGACTGCCTAAGTTCAGGTACTGTCACCTTCATATTACGTTGATATTGAAAGTACATTCATGTCCATAAATTAAGGATAATTCAGAATCACACAGAAATTGAACTCTAAAATAAAAATTTCACCTGTAGAATTATCACACACATCTTGAAGAAGAATAGGCAAATTACAGGAAACCACCAGATGGCGCGGATAGTACGTCACAATGACGAGAGTGTAAGAGAGGGGTATATACGGAATGGTGGCAATGAAGTAAAATTGTTCACAAGCGCTTTAAAAGCCTTTCAGTGCAATAGCCGCATAGTTATGGCACAAAGGAAGCAGTTGGATAATTTTTTACGTGGTAGAATTATTGGACGACTGGACCCAGCTGGAAGTATCCGAGGAACTTGGAATCGCCCAGAGTGTCATCTCCAGGCTTTGGCAACGATTCCAAGATGATGGTAATGTGAGTAGATGTTACAGCACAGGTTGTCCCCGAGTTACAACGCCGAATGAGGACCGGTATTTGGCAGTTTCTGTCAAAAGAAACAGACGGAGCACAGCATCAGACCTGTCTCGTCAGATCTCTTCAGCTACCGGTACGACAGTTTCAAGGCAGACCGTGTACAGACGCTTAGGGCACATTGGTCTATATGCTCGTAGGCCTGTCAGATGTGTTCCCCTTACCGCAACTCACTGTCGCCTGCGATTAACCTGGAGTATAGAGCATGCATTGTGGACACCGCAACTGTGGTTTTGTGTGATGTTTTCCGACGAGTCCAGGTTTAGTTTGCAGTCTGATTCTCGCCGGACTTTCATATGGAGAGCGCCAGGTACCCGTTACCACCAAGAGAACACCATTGAACTACACCGTTACGGTGGTGCAGGATCGCTCGTTTGGGGAGGGATTATTCTTGGTTCCAAGAACTGACCTGCATGTTCAGAGTGTAACGATGACAGGCCACATCTATCGAGATGTCATTCTGGAACAACATGTACATTTGTTTCGGGGCGCCATGGGTGCTAAATTTCTGTTTATGGATGACAACGCCCGTCCTCACCGTGCAAACATTGTAGACGAATGCCTTCAATCGGAGGATATTACCCGTATGGATTGGCCAGCATACTCACCGGACTTGAATCCAATAGAACATGTGTGGGATATGCTTGGCCGACGAATTGCAGCCCCCTCCCATCTGTCTACCGGAACTTCGGAGGGCATTGCTTGATGAGTGGTGTAATATTCCCCAAGATCAGAGTGATAATTTGATACTCAGCATGCGTAGGCGTTGTAAAGCCTGTATTGCATCGTCCGGGAGACATACTCCGTATTAACCATCATACTTACCATGTTATACTGTTTTTTGTAAATAGGTTCTTTTTTGAAAGTTGCTCCAGGGAATAAAAATCGCAATTTTTATTAATTATGTCAAATATATAGTATCTTTTTTGCTCTTTACCTTTTGTTTAATAAATAAGACTTTACGAATAAGTCAAATTTGTTTTGCTTCTGTCTCTTTCTTTGCCTGAACTTCATTATCCTTAATTTATGGACATGAGTGTATTAAAGTGGTTAAGCGGACATTAGTTTCATATTTACCGCGTAAAGTAATATTGAGACAGAAGAACTGTTATTATAAAGTAGTTCATTATATGTATTCTCCCAAAACGGAACTCTCGTCTCTTCCCTCCGTTGTCTGACTGGATCATCGTATTTATAGTGTTGCATTGATTTGTGTTTGAGTCGATTAAAGTGACAAATAAAATAATTGCAGTTAACCATATCGAATCATCCTTCACTACCTTCCACACCTTTAGCTGGGTCACAGGGTAGACGGGAAGTAGGTTTATTACAACTTGCATACTTTTTTAATGACAAAGTCTGAAAAATAGTATCTTTTAAAAATTCTTTAATACTATTGATGAATTAGGCCTTTAACATGCATTTTTTTTTTCTAATTTTTTTAAACATTTCAATGTGTCAAATGTCAGCGTGTGGGCCACATCTAATCCGCGTGTCGTGGTAATACAATAAAACATGCTGTTAGCTATAAGAATGAAGTCAAAGTATTAAGTTATTCAGGGAACTATTGTGGTAGCATTTCCCAGGGACGTCTTAAGGCACGGGCAACTGGGCCCTGGCCCAGGGCCTCGACTTAAGTATAGGCCTAGTTTCGTTCTCGACTTTGTTTTAATAAGATCATGATTCGGATAATTTTTAAGGTCAAATGCTATTTCCGTACATATTCTCCGAAAAACAGGGAATTTCAAGCTGCATATATCAACTGGCAAAAGTAGTGAGATTGGATTCTTATGTGATGACGACCATGTCTAGGCCTAGGCCTAGTACATAAACAAAATGTGGCTAATTACTCGAAATGGGTCCATCAATCGAGCCGGTTTGTGCCTAGGTCTTTGCGATTGGGAGTGAAGTACACTAATTAGTTTCGAATGACCGTTTGAACGAGTATTTGACAATGCATGTTATATACTGTCTACTTTTAAAGATCTCTGGTAGGGCCTACTTTTGAACAAGGGCCCAGGGTCACAAAAAATCTTAAGATTTCTCTAGGCTCAGGGCCTCAAAGTGTCTTAAGACGTCCCTGAGCATATCACGCTCCATGCCACAGGTCCGAGGTTTAAATCCAGCGTTGGGCATGGTCGGCTCAGCCTTTCATCCCTTCAGTGGGTCCATAAATAAGTACTAAGCTTCCGTGGGAACTAAACACTGGGGGTTTCTCGTCAGATTGACCATTTGACCAGAACATCGGCTCGTGCATCTCAGCGCCCAAGATCTCTTAAACTGAGATGGACGCAGTAGACCTTGGCCCTCATGGGCTGTTGCGCCACTGTGTTTAGTTCAGATAGAACTGTTTCCTGCCTGATAAATGTTCCGATTTTGAGCCTTATTCTTTAACGTTACGCGAGAAAGCTTTCAGCTCGTGAATAATCATTGGATTCAAATTCATGTTGTAAGACCCGATTTTAAATTGGAATTTAAAAAAATTAACTCGTGTACATGCGCTAGAAACTCATTATTTTAATTAATATGACTATATTGACTATGACATGTATTTTACGCATTTATAAATAACGTATCAGCATATATATATATTGTGTGAATAAAATGTACAATATGTGTACTGAATTAATATGAATACCGGAATATATAATAGACCATGCCGTTTTACTTTTATCCATACCCAAGAAATTTTCTTTTGATGCGTAATTTTTTTTTCAAAAACTGGTGTGGTGGTAGTTAGGAGAGGGGGGTGCCAGCTCAGGTGTCGTCCGCGTCACTTGACCATGGTTCAAAATTACGCGGACCGTCGACAAAAGCCGTCGTGTAGCTGAACAGTGCGACGTTAATATTCACTCACTTATTCTTTCAAAAACATTTAATTTATATTTTGAAAAATAAATGAGGAAGGCTTTTGCATTTTCTTTTGACCGAATACTTATAGCTTATTTGGGAAGCGATTTTACGCTAAATGGTGCACTTCTAAGAAGCATGAAGGCTATTGGTAACAAACTTCTGAATTTTGAACCAAATAACGAAGGCAACACTAAAGTTGGAACCCTACTCTCCACGCTTCCACGCCACTCCAGCGCAAAGACTTTGTCATGACAGATATCAATCCACTACATTTTATTCAATCTTGGAAGAATATCACTCCATCAATTATTTCAAAAATTGTGCTAATAAAATGTTTGTCTTTTTTTTATTGTAAAGTCATTCGACTGTTTAATATCTGGAATGGAAATTCTTCTTGGCTTTTCGTTTAGAAATGTGTTTTAAAATTTATATTTTGCTTGCCCTTCGTCTTTGAGGCCGCGGTAGCCGATGGTCAAGGTCACGGACTCGTGGCTGGCGTGTCATGAGTTCGAGCCTGTGCTGCTGAAGACCTGCCGTGTAGAGAGGCTAATGCACGTTGAATCTGTCTGGCTCGTTCAATCTCCCGTTGGAGTGGAGTGGAAGTTAGGAGAGAGGAATGCCAGCTGAGGTGTTGCCTTCGTCACTTGACCATGGTTCAAAATTTTGAGGTCTGTTGCTAAAAGCTCTCGAGTAGCTGAATAGTGCGACGTAGCTATTCACTCACTCAGCCTGTATGTTTCTATTTGACATTAAAACTACGATAACCGAGCGCTCATGGTCACAAAATCGTGGCCGACGGAATCGTGAGTTCGAGTCTTGGTGGTCCTGAAGACTCTCCGTTGTAAAGACTTGAATCAGCTTATCAGAACACGTTTATTAAAGTGAGATATACTTGAATGTGCTTTTACAATTGTTCCGCCATTGGGTACACAGTTTAAAAGTATATTTCACTGTAAAGTCCAGCTCGTCTAAAGCATACTCATTATCATGACAAACTCGTGAATTTTACCCGACACCTTTTTACCTGCAATAGGGGCCACATTCTTTTGGCTTTCGCTTTCTGACTTCAATCGTGGGTGCAAGCTCAGTTCGCTCTCCACTTTTTCGCTAGTCTGTTAGGCTCCTAACGGTGCTCCCCGCAAATTCTCGCGCCGTGCTTTTTAAAGCCTAGGTTTCTCTTCGTCCCTTTTTCGGCTTTCCTCTCATCCCTTGTCCGTCGGCTCCTCAAAGCGTGGGATCTTTTCCGACGCATAATGTAGGGCTCTCCTCACCAGACACGCTGTCGTCCGAGATGCATGGGAAATGGAAATCCACTCATCCCTCGGTCTCTTAAGGGATGGTGGTGGGAACAGGTATCAGAATTCTTGACCATCCATTTAGACCACTTTTTTCCAGCAATTAGGGAAAGGAAAACGGTACATCACACCGTGTAGAGGAATTTATGCGCGTTAAATCTGTCGAAGCTGGCGTTGCTGTGGTGTGGAAATCAGGAATACCTCTTTAGATTTCAACCTCGTCATTTGGTTCAAAATATAATGGCCCGTCGCCGTTAGACCTCGTGTTGCTTCAGAACGTGACATTAATAATCAGGTCTGAATTATGTCGGACATTTCTCTGGTAGATAAAGCTGTAATTAGGAAAAACTAGTTCTGCTGGGGAGTCGGGTTTTAAATAAATTTGGGGAAAAAAACGGATTTTAATTCTGTTTGTGTGTCAGAAAGAAAGCAGTAAGGTCACGATAAGGCCGATATTAACGACGTGAAATAACGGCTGTAAATCATTGATAACGCTGTTGCACGCTTAAAAACCTGTTTAAAACTTTCTTAAGGAGTAGAAAGAGAGCCGCGAGTGGTGATGTAATAATGATAGTCCACTTTTCATAGAGATTAGCTTGGATTTTTTAATTGCTTTTTTGTTTCTAGACCACAGAAAGCGAGCGATAAGTTGAAATTTTAAATATAAAAAAGTGGAAATTTTTGGGATTTTTTTAAAATTTTAAATTGTTTTTTCCCCCCTTCTTCTTTTTCTTATTTGGCATTCTATTGAAATTACAAACATTGATTGCTCGTAATTGTGTTTGGCATTTTTTAATTGTGTCTGATTCTTTAATTACATCTTTTCAGAATTTTTATTTAAAAAACTGAAAGGCAATTTGGGATTATTTACTTGATCATTGGGTACAGACAAAGATTACCGAAGTCCGTAATGTGCATTAATCTTCGTTTAACCAACACATAGGGTAATGTGCGGAGAGGGGAAAAAATTCAGGAAAATAGAAAAACTCGGTGGGATAGTTGTCATCGAACTTGGCTATTTTAAACAACGATCTAATTGTAATTAAACTGATATATTAGCCACGATCTTGCCTTGTTTATGGATTTAATACATTTCTATATTGATCCCAAATCCACAATAACAAGCGAGTCCAGGTCTGGAGCTTGAGGACTGTAAAGAATGCCCTGTGGTCATGCATCAAGTTTAAAAAGAGATACAGCAATGGCCTCGCATTCAAAAATAGGGTCCGGTGTTAATTGGGTTTGCGGACAATTTTTGCAGATGGGTAAGGTCGGGAATTATCTGGAGATATTTCCCATTTTACCCCATCTCGAATAGCTACGATAAATCGACTACGATTATTTTACCCTTCAATACTTCTTTAAAAATAAATATCTTATGTTTTCCCAAAGGAATAAATATTCATTATTTCTGGAATTATTTAGTTCGTTATGGTATAATGTGTACAATTTCAAGCGAACTTCCGCCCGCGTTTCTGTGAGAACTATCCAAAGGAAAGGGGCATTTAAAAAATCAATCCCTTATTGTTTAGCCTTTCATTTACCAACAACTTCAGTTGTAGCTAGCTAAAGAGGAGCCAGTCATTTTTATCCTTCTCTAATTATTTATGGGAAAAGATACTTATCATTGAATACAGATACTCGGCTTGATTCCTTGAATTCGTACCACAAGATTCCTACTCCTTCTTTTGGATACTCTTATATTTTGAATGTAAACTATAATTTAATTTAACAACGCATCCATTTGCTGTCTTCGTCCGTGAACTTAATTCACTTAAGTTTAAACAATAGTTCGATATTTCCCTTTGAAGCACTGGCGGATTAAGCGGGTGTCGTACCTGGCGGCCGCCAGGGGCCCCAAGCTTGACGAGTGCAAAGGCCAGCGACAAAACAACCACGCCACCTTGGAACAAGAAATGAAAAGAAAACAAAGATACAATGAAACCCCTACTAGAAATTTATCGAGATGGAAGAGAAATCCTAATGTGGAAAAAATTTTGAACATATTTTTAACAATACCGATATCGAATGCATCAGGTGAATGATCTTTTTAGGTTTTAAAACGTGTTAAAAATAATTTAAAAACTACTATGGGAGAAAAGACAAATTTAACAACATGGCCGTATTATGTACAGAATAAAATGTTGTGCACAAAATAGATATGGTAAGAGTAATTGCTGAATTTGCCAAAGAGAAATCAAACTGTACAGCAAAACTGTAAGCGTGATTTTTAATATTTTTTTTTATATACAGTTCATTTTTCTTTAGCCGGTGAGTTTTATTATATCACTACATTTTATTTTGAGAATTTAAAGTAAGCGACTCTTTTCACTATTTTAGTTTTTTGATTCCTAAGCCCATAGGCCCCAAACATTTTACCAATGGTCACGTATACTGAGATGGGCACAGTAGGCCTTGGCCCTCATGGGCTGTTGCGCCACTGAGTTTGAGTAAGAATAATTGATGAATTTGCCAAAGATATCAAATTGAATAGCAAAACTGTAAGGTTTTTAATTTTTTTTATATACAATTAATATTTTTCTTTAGCCGATGAGTTTTTTATAGCAAAACATTTTATTTGGAGAATTTAAAGTAAGCGACTCTTTTTACTATTTTAGTTTTTCGACGCTTAAACCCATGGCCTCAAACATTTTACCACCAGGGCCTCCAACTACCTTAATCCGCCTCTACTTTGAAGATTAGAAGGTGCAAAGAGAACACATTACAAATAGACTGATCCAAAAGTGGTGTTCATTTTAGAAAAAATTCCGGCCCGTTCTTGCATGACCTTTAACTTTCAACAAGAGCCTCCTCCGTTTTCTTTTCTTTTTAAATTAGTGTATTAACCGTTAACTACTAAACAAATTTTATATCTTTTACAAATTTATTAGCACAAATTATTAATTTCTAACTGAAAAAATAATTATTGTATAGTAAAATTCTTAAACTTTTCTTCGATTCATTTGCCGCTGAACATAAAACTGTTCTTTAACAAATCCAATACTCTTTTATGCAATGGTTCTTATCCTGCCACACATCATTCTGGGATGAACCATGATAATTAAAAAACTCAACGAAACTCGGAATGTTTCGTCCCAAAACCCCACCCCCACTTAAAAAAAAGTTCGAGCAACCGTGGTAGAGCTTACATGCAAGAATAAAATTCACATCCAGTGGCGAGCCCGCTCCTGTAACACGTTCACCTTGACCCCTGACCTCTTCCGAACACGAACGGGTTCGACAGACTTTGTTTCTTCGTGCATATATTAATTTGCTTTGCATTGGCATTTAATTACCGAAGATCATTCAAATGATACTTAGTAACTGTAGGCACTTGTAAAGTTCATACCTTGTTGAAGGGAAACTGGTACGTCTTCACCCGTACGTCTAAAAAAAATATTGTATTTTAAAAATGGGCCGGGTGATTATTGTGAGAGTTGGTAGGTAGGAATTAGATAAATACGAAATTAATTTTAGTACTTGAAGGCAGGAGTTTTATCTTTATGTACATAACTTTTAAAAATAACTGATGCAAAAGTTTTTACGAACGCTTAAGAAAAATTGTAAACCAAAATCAACTTTTCGTAAAGAGATAGAATGATGTATTTGTAGTAATTTCTGAAAGGTTTCGGGCAGCTACTGTGTTTTCTTTTTTAATTGTACATATATTCGGATGTTAAGCTATAAGCAGAGACAATTTAAGGTATGGACCCGGGTCCAGGGCATCAACCTCAATAAGATCATGATTCGAGTAGCTCTAATCGTCTAACGTTATTAACACATAATCTAAAAAACTGAGAACTTTAAACTATATTCCAACTGGCAACAGTAGCAAGACTGTATTATGTCATGTTCATAGTCTGTGTTTAGGCCTTGGCCTACCACCATACACCATCATTTACTCCTATAGTCGAAAGGCGGCAGGCAATAAGTCGAGTTGGTTTGCGCTTAGGTATGCAAGTGCGAGTCGCACACATTTATTTGTTTTGAGACAACGTGTGCTTATATACCAGAGATCGTCAAAGTGGTTGCCCGTAGACCACTAGTAGTCCACGAGAAAATTTCTACGTCCCCAGAAAAATGTGGTATAAGTGAACACCTTTTTCTTAGTGAACAGGTGATGAAATTTCTGATTTAATTCTCCACAACTTATGTAAAAATGTCTTTTCATCTGTCACAGCCATCAAAACACGGTACCGATCTCAGCTTGAAATAAGTGTCTTGCAGTAACAACATTGGATCCAAATATCCATAATCGTATTTCAAGTAAGCAGGAACATCCATCACACTGGCAATGTATAACGCTTAAAAAGTTTAATATACTTAAACCATTTTTTAATTTTGTTTTTACAGTTTTCTAGTTTATTAATAAAGCTTTCATAATTTGGATACAATTGATAGTTTCATTTTATCAACTAAGTACATTTTATGTGTTCTTATATGACAATTATTTTTATAAATGTATTTAAATCCTATCAGTGGGCCGCGCTGGATTTAAATTATGAGTTTTCTGGTCCGTGAAGTCAAAAAGTTTGCTGACCGCTATTGTATACTGTCTACTTAAAGAATCAGGGGGGGGGGGATTTTGTATTGGGAGAAGTTGTATTTGTGTGTCTAGAATTTTTAAGACTATTGGCTATAAGGTATTTCCTACTTTTAATTATTATAATTTGTTACGATTGGCGCATAGGGTAGTGCTAAAAGACCTAAGCATTCAGTCATAAACATTTTAGTCATATTGTAGGTACATTTATCCTACTGCGATAGCCTACTTAGAAAACTAATTGATTTGCAATCGATAAATTGCGAGATTGGGTCTAGCCTTCCAAATAGTGTAATGTTATGGGGCTGAGATGCATATTAAATCTTTCAGCAATCAAAATCTTTACTTTAGCGTGACGTCCATGTAGAGTGGATTCCAGCTTTGTCTTCCTTCCCACTTAATAATGATTCAAAATTCTAGGTGCGTTGTTAATAATTATGTCGTTTCTGGTGTGGCATTAATAAATCAACCAATCAACTTTCTTGTATGTGCTTAAAATTAAAAGCAGTTAAACCAATAAAAATATCATACAATGTGTTATTTCTGAGCACGTTGGTGGAATATTGAAGTTCATGAGTGGTGTGCCAGCTCTAGTGTCGTCCTCGTGACTTATCGAGATTCAAAATCGAGCTTCGCGTCACCAGTAGTCCTTGCGTAGTTTTGGTGTACAAAGTTAACTGTAGATAAGTCAATCTGATCACTCTTAACAGTAATACATGATATATTCAGAGGCGTAACGTACACCCCCGCATTGCGGGGGGCCAAAGCCTAACTGAAGCCTAGTACATACGGTTTTGCAATTCTTTGTAAGATCCGATTTGGGGCCCAAAACCTGACTTAGCAGGGGGGTCCTAATATTCTCCGTTACGCCACTGTATATATTAATTACATTTGCTAATTGTTTTAAAATAATTGTTGTTGTAAATAGTTGTTAGTTAATGACCTTAATAATACTTAAACATATTCACTATACTTGTAAAAGGAATTTTAAGTTAATATTTTATGTAAGTGCATGTGGAGATAGTCATTTATGTAGTTGAGCGAAATTTGAAGTTGTGTTTTTGATGACTGAAAAAACTAATATTACTTAATTTATCGCTTGCATTTGTTGGATAACGTTAAAATTAATTGTTGTGGTTTTTTAAATATAAAAAATGGGGTGAAGGGGAGTTAGTTTCATCTTGTTTCCAAAATTCTTACGCGAACCATTTAGGGTCTCTCTAAAAAACAACGTAAAACGTAACCGTTACTTCCTCTAAACTTTTCCAAGGCCTCCTTTTCGGATATGTACCGCTAATGAAACAACAAAAATTCCCCAAGGAGAGAGCATCCCTCGCTCCCTAACTTGACCTCCCACCTTCCCCTTAAAAAGATGCCGGTCCCCTTGTTTGTTTCAATTTGACGAAACATTGACCCTCTTTTACCTTAACTGGGAAAGATGGATGAATTTTTCGCAATCCTACCTCCTACTCCTCCAGGGAGGAATGGGGGTCGCTACGGTGGGAGGCCAGCCGCTAAAGACTCTCAAGAAAGTAGTGTATCTTCTCCACTTAAGTGCTACTTGACGCTGTCACTCCGTAAGGTCCTTTTGATGTATCTGTTTTCTACTGCCATCCCGCTCACCGCCACCTGGATAGATTTCTGCTGTTTACCTCTCTGAGAGTGGAATTTTTCAATACTTGTGGGTTTTTAGTGGGGGTGAGGTTGTTATACGGATTTGTTGTTGTGATTATAGCGGTGTTTGTAGATTATTTGTCTTTTTCATTCAATATTTTTTTGATTGACATTGAGTAATGTTTTGACTTCTAAGATTGTCTTCGCCAGGTACCTAATCCGGAACACGTTTTCATGTAGGAAGAATGTCCGAATATATAAAAAAAAATAAATCCTTTTGGTTGGAACACGTATATATGTATTTGAAATCTTGCATCTTGGAAAAATTAAAAGTGTTTCATAAATACTCCATTTTTATTTCAGCAAGTTAAGTTTAATATCAGTTCAGCATTTATGTTATGTTCTTTTATATTGAACATTTTTCTGACTGCCTATTTAGGGGTCCATTAGATGTAGCCAATATGCTTCGTAATTTCAGGCAATTTTCCCATGACGAGGTCGATTACATGAGCTGGCACTTTATTGTTTACATTTGAGCGACACGTACATGATGATTTTAAACTTCGTTAAGATTGAAAGAGCCACAACGCGCGCGAGATGATAGTGGAGTCGGTAACTGAGCACGCTGCTGGACTGTATTATTGACCGACAGTGAGCTAGCTCAGTGCTATGCTCACTTTCGGGTACAGCACTTGCAACTTTTTAGTATGTAACGAATTGTAATGACAACTTTGTCAACGTTGCTTTATTAGACGCAAATGCCGTCACAAATTTCAAATTGAGAGAGAAGTCAATTCCTGTAAAGCATCAAATCTGTAATTTAAGTGGAGACCGCCTGATAACAAAGGCTATTGCTAGACTAAGAACACATGTCCTCATAGAGGAATGAAGTTTAATAGGGATGGTAGAAGAACTTATAGGAATGGTGATAACTGTTTAGATACAGAGCTAACGCCTCATATTTTTGACTTTGCTATTCTTGCTATCCAACAAGAAATAGGTCCTGTTTTCATCAACAAACGTCTATGTGGATGATATTGAACAGATTGCCAGGACAGTCATCTGGGCCCATGGTACTGCCTGATTAGGTCCCGTCAAGGATACGATATCATCATATAATGAATTTTGACTCATTGGTCGTAGTCGACACTGTGCTAAAAACTCTTGATTAAAAACGACGACTGTTTTATTTTACGAATGAAACAATAAGTGTGTGTTTGTTTATTAACGTCGTACTTTAAAAGAACGCGAGGGCTTTAGGTGACGGACCTCGTAATTATGAACCGCTGTGACCACACCTGTGCTATTGATAGTAGAAGTTCTTATGGGTGGGTTGGTGTGAAAAATCTGGTTGTGTTTGGCTAGCATAGGTGTGGTCCTCGTCACTCGACCGAGGTCCAAAATTTCAAAGTTTGTCGCTTATAGCAGTAAAGCTTATAGTACGACATAAATTTAAACCAAACTGAGATTTAATCCTTAGATGAATGTTGCTTCATGATATATAAAAATCAAATTTCACAAGTCAAAGCTTATGGGTTTGAGCCTTAATTTGTTAAACACTGTCAAACAAGTTGGAGATTTGTGCAATAAATTCTGAAATAAGGCTTGAAATTTTTACTCGCCATCGATTTGATATATTTGCTTCGATTCTTCGTTGTCACGGGATTGTGATTCATCACGCGTGTACGAAGACATCGCCTAGATTTAACACAGCGAAATCATTTTTGAAACGGTTTGAGTACGGTATTTTATATATTTAAGTGCATATTCATTGAGAAGCATATAAATCTGTTATGTAACAAGACATCTTACTCCAGACAAACGATTTTTTTTATCATTAGTCCACTAGCTGAGAAATTAATTCTTAAAACAAATTTTTGATTCCCCGTTTTGAATTGCAAGATATATTAACCTTTTAATTTCTCTATTCACACACGGTTGCGCGTTGTACGCCGGATTTAAAAATGATATCTTCAACAAAAAAAAAAAGCGAGAGAGATTTGCATGAAGATAACACTGCTATATAGATCGGAATACTGTTCATTTAAAAGAAATGACATACGTTATGAAACTTTCAGGGTTGTAGTTCTAGAAGTATTATATTTTTTCAAAATCCTGTGATAATATCTCGAATAAATGACTTGCACACGTACACTGCGCACACAGGAATTTTTGAAGGAGGGTGGGGGTCCAGGGTGGAAATTCCACCATGCTCATATCATACGACAATACGCCGTCAAACATATTACTTTTTTTTTGTCGATTGTCGGGAACAAAGAACAAAAATAAAAAATAATTTGCATAAATTAATAAAATTTATCAATAATAAATACTTAAATTTTACGTAATATACACATAGGATCAAAATCAATCGGAAAAATATTCAAGGGCTATGGGGGGGACCCCCCTCTTTGTGTGCGCCACTGCATACCTATATTTCAGGTTCCTTCATAAAAAAAAGAGGTGTGAGTGCGCGTTATACGGTGAATAGACCTAATAATTAAAAAATGCTGCTTGGAAGCATAGGTGCAGATTATTGCGCCAGATTTAACAGTACCCCCCCCCCCCCCTCATTTATAAAAGTTACAAAAATATTACTTTTCAAAGCATATTCATGGATACAGTTAGAATTTCCCATTCTCTTACATGTTGCAAGACGCGTTTGCAACTTTTCCCATCTTCTTTATCTATTTTTATCAAGTAATTCTTAGCTCTTTTAAAATTGATACTTTAATTTTCGATTTTTAACCATTTTTAAAACTAATTCGAAATTCTACTTTAAATCCTCTTTGTTTTCTTCTGGCCTCTTACGCAGACGATGGAGCAGTCGAATTCAATTTGTTTCTTAAAGCTGTCCAAGGTGGCCTGGAAAACAAGACCATTGTTAGAAAAATATTTTTTTACCTTATTAAAGAATTGAAATGTATTCGCAAAGAACTTAATTTTTGAGCCAGTGGAAATAATAAAAATACGACAATGTGGGGAGGAGAGTGGGAAAATTTTTTACTTAGCAGTGTGGTCTTGCGTTATGTTCGCTCATACTGCAATTTTTTAAAAACTGGCCTTTAGTTTCTTTTGTTTATTATTATGAGAACAACGAAAGCATAGAAATGAACTATTTCATTTTGTGTGTTTAAAGTGCAGTTAATGCAAATAATTTTTATTGATAATATTTATAAAATTAAGAAATTTCTTAAATTAACCATTATTTTGTTACTTTTGCTCATTTGATTGCGTTTTTTGATTGTATTGATTTTTATCCCATTTGTAGTTGCATATAAATATTCATTACAATTTTGCTGTTGAAATCGCGTCTTTTAGAATGAATCCTTCATGTGTTCGTAAAATATTCGTGTAAGTATAAAGCACCGAAATTTTGTTTCGAATCTTAATGACTATTATCAGAAGAAACACTTCTAGTATTCTAAAAATGTTGCGTTCTTTCTATTGTTCTCGATCTGTAACATCACTAATTTGTTCTAAAAAATGTTCTATTATGTTCATATCCGCCTTCACCAACAATAAACTTTATTTTAAAACTATATTATGCCTCTGGAATAATCTTTTTTATTGTTTTATTCGATTCTAATTTTTAATAAATATTTTGGTGGCTTAAAATTGTTTTCGGTTAAAATTTGCGGCGATCAACGTAATATGTTGTGATTCAGTTCGTAAACTGGGTACCAATTTCGTTGCTGACCTCGTCTTTTTTTATTTAAAAAAAAACTTTTGAAGAAAATTAATTTTATTTAATTATGTTTTGTTTTCATGATGCTGGCTGGGGAAAGAGGGTGTAGTTGGTTTGGCGCTGGTCTTGTGTGCCCAAATTTGCGGATTCGACCGCGGCCCATGTCGTATGATTATTCGTAATGTTAAGAACAGGGGGCGTAGCTACCGCCGTATCAAGGAATTTTGATACAGGGCCCCCGAAGGACTAACTACGCCAATGGTAAGGATCTCTAGAATGCCCGTTTGGCCTTGGTGCTTTCGCCAAAATGATATTCTTGGTACAATTTCGCATCGTCAGAGCTCGGGTGCCTTTCTCTAGGTAGGAAACTGGGCGTCAAAATTACATCGTAGCAATTGATATCCACAAAAATTGTGCCACACTAAAAAGTGACACCAGCTCCGGGGTAATGTACTAGGTCTGCAATAGTAATTACCAATCCGTGTTAAAATTAGAAAGTGCCCCATTAGAAGGAGGGGGGAGGCATTTCCATTATTTCTAAAGCAATTTTTTTTTTTACCGTGATGGAATTTTAAAAAAATTTTGCATGAATATTTGGATTTTGTTGACTATTTCCTTGCTTACGGATTGCATTGGTGCATAATATACTTTGAAGAAAAAAAAGTTATACCTTTCCCATGAATATTTCATTTATCTATCTCATTAAGAATTAAATATACTGTCCTCTCGTTTATCTCTATTGTTATGGCGGCCGCATTTATTTTTCTGAGTTTTGGATTTTTCAGATCATAAATATGGATGGATATCTACACACACCTGCACACTGGAAATGGATTAACATACCTTTTGGCTCACATTAACGCATATCTGTCACATAAACTTCAGAATGTCGTCCTGCGAAAACGTGGTCTTTTCTCTCCTGATAAAAATGTCCTGATCCGCTTCGCTTAGGGGCCACACGCATGGTCGGGATTAGACTTAAAGGGTATGGTTTTTTACATACGGCCGAAATAATACCTACCTTTTTTTATCTCCTCTCTCCTTCCCTCTCTACACCTTGTCCGTGACGTTGGAGACCCCGCCCGCGTTTGACCTTGAACCGCGGTTGCCGAAGATGAACATTGCCTGTGCCCTAAAGGTGAGACAACACCGGTGGGGGTTGCCACTTTCACCTGTCGCATTCCTACTGCCCGCCAAAAGGGACTACCTTGGCGGCACTTTTTCCTCTCGAAATGTCGTCGCTTTCTCAAGTCGATTGGTCAAACTCTTTCCCCGCAGGGGGGTCGCTGGGAAAAGTGTTTCTCCCCCTTTTGTCGTGCGATGTTATCTTCAGTGAGGGGAAAAAGAGCTGACGTTTCTTTAGAGATTGAAATACGGGTGTTGGAAGATTGTAGGAATGGGGTTTTTCTTGTTTTTGCATACAATTTTAAAAAATTGAATATTTTGATGTGGTAGTCGTAGTTATATGGAACAGCTCGATGTCCGCGAATCGGATTTGCTGCCTCCCCTTAATTATTATTTGATATATATCGAAATATATGACAGTGTTGTAGATTTCCGTTATTCAGTTGCCAATACTTTTCTCAGAGAAACTAGGGTCGCGTGACTTGCAGCTGCGGTTGGCAAAAATTTTAGGATTTTTGATATATTTTTTTTGCATAGTATATTTAGTTCGCCATTAATTATTATTATTATTTAATTGTTTATTTAGATTTTTATTGGGGTATCGATCAAATCTAAGAAATATTGAGGAAGTACTTCGTCCGGTAGTTCCGACTATTAATCCAAGTTTTAATAACATTTAAAATTAATCAGGCACACATACTTACCATTGATATATAAATCGTGCATGTACCGTTGTTAATAAGAGGCAATGATCTTAGAAGTGAACTCTAAATGACTAAACTTAATAAACAGATTATATTTTGTATAATTTACCGTGTAATTACATTATTTAATGCTTTTTTTTTTATTTTGCTAACATTTCCATATTGTCGAAGTTTAAACTTTTTCAGGTGTTTATTACTGTCAAACTATAATATTCTACAAATGAAAAAAAAGATAGATTTAGAAAGTACCCAAGCGTCTGTATACTTTGCGCAGTGCTCATGAGGTCGCACAAAATTTTTGTATGAAAAATGAGGTCGTCATCCCGAAAAGTTAAAGAACCCCAGCTTTAAATGATTCAATTTTGTCCTTATATTTTTGTTCGCATTTAAAATTTGTACGCACATATTTATGTCGTGCTATCATCCATATACGATTACAATGTTTATTCTATTGATCGTTTAAAATTTAAAACCAAAAATACTGAACTTATTCTGAATATTAATTAGGTAACATTTTTACATGACCTATTAGAATCACTGCCCCAATTCGCATTGAAAGTGTGAATAAAACAAGAATTATCTTTTTGTTTTAAGGTTGATTTCTGTAAATGTAATTTGTCCATTCATAAACAAAAGCTTCAATCATTTAAAAAAAATCACATAAATCACGGTACCTAGCCAAGTATGTCGCCAACCTAATTTTTTTTCTCGCGTCTTTCCTTCAGCAACCCTTGTAGTGTCGAGATGTTCCCTAGTTATGAGGTAGGTAAAAAAAACCTAAAAGGAGAAGGTGGATGTAACTTTGACCGGGTGAGGGAGGGGTTTGTGGAGGAATTTGCCCCCGGCACGTACCGTTTGTGTGTTTCAACTTAAACGGAAAGGAAAAGGCGTAGCGTGAGACGGAACACTTTGAGGAAAAGGTGAGTTATGCCTCCATTGTAAACGAGCGCTCTGGGGAAACATGGCTGGATTTTTTTCTCGCCAACCGGGTTTCAGAGATATTTTTACTGAGTTGTCTCTTGAATTCTATTCAGAGGAACTTGGAGCATTTGCTGAGAAAGGATTAAGGTGACTGTATGCTTGGAAACGTAATTTTTTTTAAAAAAACTTTTAAATGAATAACTTATTTTTTTGATATTTAGTGTCAGTTGAATTGGTATATATGTTACCGTAAAAGTGAAATCCGTTATTTCATAGAATAACTAGGTAGAGAAATAATTAGACAAGTCAGTTAAAGTATATATAATCATTTAATTCTACGATTTAACTAGATATTTTATAGAATAACGATTACTTGATCGTTAAAGTATGAAATACGGTACGCGAAAGTTCTTTGAACCGGTTCTAGCTGCTTTTGGAAGGATTTTTCCGATTAGGAACTACAGATGGCCGAATGAAACAATTGTACTCTAGATATCAGTTTTGTATATGTCAGCGATAATTAATTTCCTTTGAAGAAGTTCCAAATATTGACACATTTCCGATCTGTTGCAACAGCTCAAAGTTGCGGTACTAAACAAGGATTTAAAAAGTGCTCACTTAAAAAAATGTGTAATGATAAAAAGTGGGCTTGTTTCAAAAAATGAGCAGTCCAATCCAAAATGTCATCACAGCAATCCCAGCTCTAAAAAATAATGAAAGATAAAACAAAGGTATCTCATAAAATTTAAATTAATATTATCTTACTTTTTTGTTTAAAAGAAGTTTACGCAATGTTTTTATGATGCAACAGTTTTTCTTTCCAGCATGTATTTTTGTTGATAATATTTAGAATAACTAGGTAAAGTATGAAATTTTACATCTATTATGTACTTTAACTGACAACAATAAAAATAAGACACCCTTTGACATCAACTATTTTTTCGGAATAAAAATGACAATCTTCGCAATGCGATCAAAATGCTGTAAAACTATTACGCCTTTCCAGCTAAAATACTCATCTTAGAACCCGTGCTGCCATATATCTTGGGTTTTAAAAGAATATTCCTGCTAAGCATCATCAGAGTATTCGTAAAATTGGTTATTCTATGTAATTTTAAAGTGATGATACTTATAAGTACCGTCGGTCGATTAAGTGTTAATGCACTGATCCACTCTATCAATAATTGCTCAATTGCAAAATCTTTTGTGAAACTTAACCCATTGAGGTATGCATTTTTACTAAGATGATTTATGATGAAATAATACACGGTATCCAGTATTATGATCAAACGGAGAATGAACCTTTTAATTGCTGTTTATTGCATGTCACAGGCTGTGCAACCTCCAATTCATAAGCATTCTTTAAAATTGAGATACCAAAATGAAATCGTTTTTTGCTGAAAATTCATTTATGAGATACGAATCTAACTTCGTGAAATTTAACAATCTCCATTGAATTCAAAACCGACATTAAGCTTCTAAAATTTAGACAAAAATTCATATTTAATAATTGGGGAAAGATATCCAAGTATTAAGATTCTTCAAAAAGTTTTTTTTTTTTTTTAAATTACATTTTCCATGTAGCTTAGAAGTGCATTTTGTATTGCCATGTCCGTTATTATTGTTGACCAATATGTTCTTTTTAAAAGAAAGTTTTTCTAAAAAGCAAAAGTTGGCAACAATGGAGCGCATGAACATTTGGGCTTGAATCACGTGATTGCATTTATCATGTGTCTGTTACGTCACATAATTTAGCCCATTTGAATTGGTTTTACCGTACTTTAACTCAAGTGGTCTGTTAGAACGCACCACGATACTCGTGATAAATTTCATGCACTGCATAGCTAATAGTTTATACTTCTTTTTTTTGTTTTGTTTTTTTGAAAGCTGTTCATTGCGGTTGAAGATGCAACCATCTTGCATCTAATATATTGTAATACGCCTAAATGCTGTGAGTGAAGTAAATATATAAATTAGCGTAATTGAACGTGTGCTATCGACAGGTTTATCTTTGACTTAGTCTATTTGAATCTATCGTAACGGGGAAGGGGTTTTAGAGTACGAATTTTTTTCACCGGATGTATAAGTGCCTGAAAAAAATGCCGAGAACAATTTCAGACAGAAAATTTCACAGTTTTTATGAATATTAGAGAGACATTTTATAATTCATATACCAAGTTTTAATACAGCGTTTTCAAAGTTTCAAAACATTCTATAAATTCCTATTTTTTTTTTTTTTTATCTTTTTAAAAAATTTTAAGACGTAAAAAGATTGTTCATTTAGCTTGACGGTATAGAAGAAAATTGCAAAACACATTTTGTATCAGAAATAATTTATCAACTCGGATAAAAATGAGGAGCGCAGTTAAGGTATCCGACTACGTTCGGAGACCTATTTTTTTATTTTTCTAAAATTCACTAAAAATTTTACATTTTTAATTTCATTTTTTGCACTATGATAAAAAACACAGTTATAAATAATATACATACATTAAAATTTACAAAAATTTAAAATTTTAATGAAATTTTAATGAAATTTAAATTAATTTTTTTTAATTTTTTCAAAGGCTCTATTTTTAAAAATAATTTATATTTTACAAAAAAAATTGCTGCAGCACATTTTTCAAACACATTTCTAGAGGTTGTCCTACAAGTTTTAAATTATTTTTTTTTAATCAAAAGTTATAGCTAATCGAAGCTACAACCTATGAATTTCATTCAAATTTTCGATACTTTTATAAGGAAATCCAACTATAAAATCACTAAAAATTGTTCAATTTCTTAGCTGCTAGTCCAACCTCTAGATAATACTATTAATAACATTTGTGTAAAATTTCATACAAGTATCTCTATTGGCTCTTTAGATATCACATTTGAAATATCAAGAAATTTACAAAAAAACAGTTTTGAGAAAAATGCATTTAAACTTTATAAATGTAATTTCAAAACAAAATATCACAAGTATATTACTAAAACTCTAATGATTTATATTTAACACCTCCACTACTTGCTATTTTATTAAATTTTAACTTTCTTTGGGCCCTATATTTTTTTTCTGGCTGATTTTTAAAAAGGCAAAGAATGTGTTTCGAGTCACTGTGCGAATGATGGCAGGAAATCTGTCATCACGCAGTGTATAATAATTTACATTTATGCCAAAAGCTTTCAAACAAACAAATAAAAGCTTTGTTAACAATAATGACAGCAATATGGGTACCCAAAGAAAATGTTTTCAGCTCAATAAAAGTTTCTTTCAGAACAATTTGCCGAAAAAGCGCGTTAAATGATTTGTTTACATTTGTGTCACACCGTGGAGGCAATTTTATAATAAATGCTTATCAAACAACTTTGTATACACAGGTTTAACAATATTTAAAAGTTTCATGGAAAGGCTTACACCTTTATTTATATATATTTTTTTCCGGTGGCTATTCTTCATTGATACTCACACCAGCTCTCAGCTCCATTTGGGCATGGTGCATACATGGGTATCTCTCTGATGGAGCCACCGAGAAAAAATGCCGCACTTAGCAGAGCTTTGACGTGATTGGTGTTACTGCCATAATAGTTTTGAATTTTATTAATCATAACACTGGAAAGTTTTTCTTTCCCACCGAGGTTTTTCTGGCTTTTTCTAAGTTTTCTTTGCCGAATACTCACTCTTTCTTAGAAGTATATTAGGCACTCATTTTATGACACTGTTGACATCAAATAGATCTTTAACTAAAATGTATCCTTGGGAATCACCATCACACACCATAGAAATCAACATTGTTTTAAGATCTCGTGGTATAAAATCACACAAAGATTTTGTACGCACAAACAGATTCCATGATTGAAGTAAATACCAGATGAATGCAGGAACACGCATGTTCGACTAGACATTTAGAATTCTACAAAACTTAGACATAATTTCCTAATCTGGAAGTTTCCCAGTGGCGATGGATAAAGTTTCTATAGAAACTTTTAGGGAAGAATGTCCATGTATCTGTCGTCAACGGATATTCCACATTCTCCAATTGACGTGTTGGAACATTTTGTAATGCTTTTTACTACCAACACAGCAGCATTCATGACATCTTTAGCCGTTGATGTAGCAGCAGCCAAGATATTTCTTTCACAAAGTCTATATGCTCTTTTTGCCATACGGCATAACATATTCAGCTTAGCACGTAACTTTTTCGCAGACAAATGTCATCTTCCAATAACTCACATTCCACAAATAAGTTGCAAATTAATTGAAGTTTGGTTTTTAAGCTTTTTAGTAGCTGAAAATTGACAATAAAAGTACATTTGGAGCATTTTAAAGTCACATTAGAAGTCAGTCCAAACAAGTAATCTTCATGCAGGTACAGATTCTTCTCAAAACAATTGAAGAAACACAAATTGAGAAAAACATACTTCCCAAAATATTTAAATAAAATATTCCATAACCTCTTAATGTTCCATTAAAACATTCTTTGCACTGTGAAAAATTCTTCAGTGAATCCAGTTTTTGTTCATTACAAGTTTGAATATTTGCTACTTCCAATGTTTTTGTTACCAATCTACTGTTATCAGTCCACTGTTGCATTTTCAAGAAGTTATTTTTATAGTTTTATGAACCATTATAACTTGAATTTTTAAAAGCAGAATGTCTAGAAACCATCAACGATCAAAAATTGTACAATTAATTCGAAAAAAAGTTAAGTTTTTAGAAGAAATTTAGGATCAAAATTCGTAAGGCACAAATCAAAACAAAAACATGTGAGGTCAGAAGAAACAAATGTTGCCAATCGCAAGAGTCGAATTAAAAGATCGAAATTGTTGCCCATCAATTAAATAATTAAAAAAATTGTCAGAAATAGTTTTTAAAATTATAATGGGTTGAAACTTGCAAAAATTATCGGTAAAAAGCATGTTAAACAGACAACTTCCGGTTTCGATTTCACCACTTCCAGGTTTCGAATGACAGCTGTAAATATATTTTAAACATCTGTAACTTTTTTTTCTAATTATCGCACAGACAAAACAAAGACAGATTTAGAAAGCTAATTGCTTGAACTTTAAAAATGGTAAAATAAAAAGGAAATGCGATTTTTGACCGAAAATGGCATTTTCAACGTAGTCGGATACCTTAAATAAGTTGCCCTCTATAGGATAACGAAGCCAAAATATAATATTAGTGTTTCAGTTATTTTATATCTGAAAAAATATTCAAAATTCGGTCCTATTCTTTAACATTAAGCAGACAGTCTTGAACATTTATGCTTCACTTTATATTTAAGACTTTACATTTTAAGTAATTGATTTAAAAAAATTGAATTCTATTTACAAATTAATTTTTATCCCATTCAATTAGTGTCTCTAATAGTAAATTTAGAAAAGGAGGGGGTATTTAGTTGCCTCGGTCAATCTTTAGATTGTTTAGTATGTTTGGTTATAATTTTTCCAATCTACAGTTTTTCTTTACTGATTAATTTAGCTTTAGCGCAGTGTTTGCACAATTTATTCAAAATTTTATGGGTATTAGTAAAAGAAACCAGATTAAAAATTTGAAAATTGTACGAAAAGTTATGTAAATAAAGTTGCACTAAAATTGGTGTACTACAACATTCAACAACCATTCGCAACAGAAGTTCTTGGCGTTTTGTTCATGCAATGGTTAAAGAATAAGATTTCTCTTTGAGTAGCACGCCACGAAAGAAGTCAAAATAAGATGTTAATATGAAGGCTTTATTTGACGAAGAAAAGTGTGAGTTGGAACTTACGCCACACAGTTTGTACAGAACTTGATATTTGTGGAGATATTTTTAAATCGATCCGTTTGATATGGATAGAAGACTATTCTATTGAAACACACAACACGCGAATGTCAGTTGATTCCAATAAGTTTACATCTTCATTACAAAAAAGTTTTATCGGATTTGTGTATAATAAGTTGTGCATATTTTGTGAGATTTGTTTTCGAGATTTCGCGCGATCTTACGAGTATATCGAGGAGGGGGAGGGAATTATGGTACACGCTGTTTCACGAGTAATGTGTGCGAATTTATTCCTGCTTCCAATTTATTGTAGCGTTCTGTTCTCGGCTTTATTATTATTATTGTCGTTATTATTATGTGGCTGGAATCTAAACATTCTTGTGAGTGGTTTGTGTGTGATATTCAGGAACTTAAGAACTTTTTTTTGCTTAGTGATTTTTTGCTGTATTTTTGTTTAATCTTTCTTAATCTTTGATAGATCAGTTAAAAGATAAATTTTTAACGAGATGTGTATGGATTAATCTTTTAAAAAATCTCGACCAAATTTTTGCCTAATATGTCGATTTGATTTCGTAATGCATAATTATGTTTCCGTTAAAGAACCATTTCTTCAGACGAAGCTCAGTGATACGGGAATGCAAATAGTAACATAAATAAGGGACAATATATTTGTAGTGGTCTGCCCATAAATGGTCAATCATATTAGTGGTCCACGGATTTATAAGTGATGACAACCGCGCTGCCTTTACTAACTTGATTAGATAATTCATGTTATGTTATTATGTCGTGTTAGTTAAGTTTGGCACCTAGCTGTTTTATGAAGTAACAGGATTCCACTCTCTTCAACAATAACATGTGTACCGTAAAATCAGGTGTATAACGCGAACCAATACTTTCTAGCTTCAATTTTTAATTTTTAGGTGATTTCGCCTTATAACGCGCACCCCCTTTTTATTAGGAAACCTGAAAGGTACTTGCGCAATGCGCTTACGTTTTGAAGGCATATTTTTGAGGTATTATCCCAGGCTTTAGAAAAAATAGAATACTTCTTGAATTATACAACCCTTTTAGTTTATAAGAAATGCCGTTTCTTTTAAATAAACGGTATTTAAATTTATGTAGAAAAGTCTAATTTTTTTCTATGCATATCTCTTTTTTTAAAGTTTTTAAAGCTCTCATTTTTATACTTGATGTATAAATTTTGATCTCATTTTTTTGTGTTCAAAGTGCGCGTTATACTCCTGATTTTTAGAGTAACAAAATTTATTTTTACGCCTTAAGAGGGCGGACTTTCTAGACAGTGCCACTTTTAAAATGCTCGAAGTCATTACACTTTTCTTAGAAATTAAAAAAAAAAGTGTTTAAGTTTTGATTTCGAAATTAGTTTCGATAATATTGATTGCGTTGATTGTTTTGCCGCTCTGACAAGCATTTAAAAGCCACCAATGACAATTATATATATAAATAGTTTTATTCATGTCTACAATTCCACGGTATTGAAGATATGTGTAAGCATCCCTCTGTATAACAATCTTTCATCTTCGCTTAAATATCCAGGTTTTTTTTCTTCTTTTTTTTTCTAATAGAACAGCTTTCTTGGTTCTTGCCAACTTTTCGAAGGCCCCGAATTTCTCGTAAATCAAAACCAATTCTCACATAATCGATATCAGCGCCTGTGTGTGGGTAGATTGCGTGGGATTTTATTTCTTTGCTCGCTGTCCTTCCATCACTTCAGTTCGTCGTTTAAGTAATCATTTGACCATCGCATCCAATGTGTTAAGTAGAAAATACGTATCTGTGTGCGTCATCGTTTGTGCCTGCCTCGAAACAGCAATGAGCTTTTTTCAGAAAACGATATTTCGTTAAAAAAATATTCTCATTGTAAAAAATTTTCATCTATTGATATATGTATCACTTTAAATAAAATTTGATCAAAAATTATAAAAATATTTGACTCTGGTCAAAATTGTAAAACAATGAGCCTAATTCATGATGGTCACATGATAAATGCAGTCACGTGATCTCCATTGGGATCAGTTTTGGGTTCAAAACTGATATTAGACTTGTACTTATTGTTCTACTGTTGAAATTGAAATGTAATTTAAAATTTGATAATTGGGTAATATGATTGGCTGAAAACACGTAATTGCATTTGTCATGTGATTATGACGTTACATGAATGGAACTGATTGGCTGAAAACACGGGATTGTAGCTATCATGTGACTATGACGTCACATGAATTTAGCCTATTGCTTGGCCGCAATCTTTGTCTTAGGGTCTTTATTTCTTGTTAATTTAGCTTTTTTTCTCTTGGTATGTTTTCAAATAGAGTAATTTTTATATCGGAGGTTTATCGTTTTTTTAATTTTTAATTATTCATATTGTTTCCTTTTTAAATTAAGTATCTGAATAACAAAGTGTGAGAAAGAGATGCGCATGTGCCTCACGTGTTTGGGCTTTTCGTTTTTGAATAAATTTATTTTAATATTTTAAGTTTTGCATCCATTAACAAAGAAACAAACAGAAGTATCCCAAAAATACAAAGTAATTTTTCGTGTATATTGATAAAAGGCTTGAATCCTAATTACTTCACTTAAAGAAATATAATTTGAATTCCTGTTACGTTTCAATGTTATACTGCATTTTAAATACATTTAAAAAAATATTTTTAAAGTGTTTCTGCTCAGATAATGTTTGTTTACATAGATATTTTAATTTCGTTTTAAAAATTACTTGTGAAAATATGATTTATACTGATTTTTTAATTATTTATATCGGGGCTTAAAGAATTGTAATTGTTTTTGTATCTTGCAACATAATTAATTGCATAAATATTATCGTTAAAAAAATTGTTTTTAATTTTATTGTATGTATTTTATTTTATAACTTGTTTGTAAAACTTATCTATGTTTTACTACAGGAAATTGTGTGTTTTTTTTGGGGGGGTATTGCTCAGTAACAAATGCTTTATGAATCTTTTTAAAAATATATAAAGTCTTGCAAAAACATTTTATTTTTAAGTTCGGCAAAAATTTTAGTTTACAATGAATGTTAATCAAAGGCTTTGTTTTTGTAATGTTTAGTACATGATTTCGTTACTTGATTCGCAACTCTAGTGCTTTGCGGGAAAAACAAGTCATTTAAATAAAACTCTCTGAAGAGGGGAAAAAACCGTTTATGCGTTTTTTTATGAGAATTAAATATACATTTTTCTGTAGAAAAAATGAAGTAATTTAGATGATTTTATTTATTAGCGTCTTCACAAAGCACAAAAACATCTCTCGCAAAATAATATATTTAAAAAAAAATCTTCATTTCACACTCGCATATCAACACCTTTTTTTCTCGTTGATCATATAAAATTACTGCCAATATATATCGCTGAGAGAGTTCTTTATTATCCTTCCAAAAAGAATGAATTTTTTTTCTCCCTCGTGCTCATAAACCCTTTACTTCCCTCATCACCGGATTCTAAACCGAAACTGGAGGAGGAGGAGGAGGCGAGAAGAGGGGGAAAACTGGTGAACTATTTCATCCCGAAAACCACGTGCTCGGTTAGTCGATTTCTGTTTGGATGCAGCGCCATCTATGAAGCTATTTTGGAAACAGATTTTTAGTATTCGAAATCGAAGGAAATGTCTCTCTCTCTTACTCTTTTGTTCGTATCGTAAAGCCAAGTGCATATTGTAGTTATTAATATTTTAATATCTGTATTTAATCATTTATTCCTTTTTGTTCCTTTATTTTCAAAAACTATCCTTGCTTTCAAATGGAAGTAATATGAAGATAAAACTTGCTGAATGTTTGTGTGTTAAATATCGATTTTCCCC
>BMAO01002959.1:0-13313 GCA_019973975.1 Trichonephila clavata
AATAGAATTTTTGTGGGAAAAAGAATTATTTCATTGTTCTTATTTTGAATTTTGAGTTTGTAGCAGAATTGTTAGATCTGTGCATCTTATTGCAGAATTATTTCAGGATGAAGGATATGTTGAACAAAGTTAATTTTTTGATTTTATTCTGATGTAAAAAAGTTCCTCGTAAGATACTAAGAATACTACATTAACTCTCAGCTTGAAAGTATAATAAAATTTAACCTTTATTGGAGGAAACAAACATTTGGAGACAATAGTGGATTAAACAAAAGTTGAGAAAATAAATTAAACTGCAACTAAATATATTTTCAAACTGATTACTATCAATAAAATATCAATTAAATATATTTCAACTGATTATCTCCTCATTTTAAGGTATCCGACTACTTGCGACAACTTGTTTTTAAAAAATGGAGATATGGGGGGGGGGGTTCTTGCTTTTAGATTTGCTTAGTGCATTTAAAAAAATATGCTAAAATTAAGAAGAGAAAAAGAAATTATTATTACTAAAATAAAAAAAATTGGAAAAATTTTTTTACAAAAAATAACATAAACGCGGCCTATTTTGCACCGAAAGTTTATGAACAAATTTTCAATTTTTCAGTTCTGATGTGTTGCTATATTATTCATTTTTGAAATGACCTTCATGATAAGAGATATTTTAATTTTTACAAAAACTAGAGCACTTTATCTTAGTTATTATATGAAATTGCTTTAAAAAATGGTGATTATATTCACATGACTATAAATTTTGTAATAAAACTGTGATTGAAAATTTTGAAAGTTAAAACACTTCTATTATAAAGAACATACACACAAAAAATTTCAGTTAATTATTTTCAAAACCTTTTTAGCAATCGCTGTCCCCGTTTGAGCATTTTCAAAAAAAAAAGAACACTTTTCGAGTAAAACGCATTTTTAAGTATGAAATCTTGTTTAAAGAAATGGCATTTGCTTTTACTAAAACACTTGTAGTTTTTGTTCTAGAGAACGGGAAATGATAAACTTGGTATTTTTATGAAGATAATAAGATGGAATACAAAATAAAATCATAAAAAGAATTTGTCAACTTTTGGCAAAGTTCACAATTTTAGGGTAGTCGGATACCTTAATGTAAGCTCAATTTCTTTCATAACTCCTCTGATTTCTTTTCCCTATTGATTTTAAGAGAACCTTTCATACTAAAACTAGGCGATGTATTTTATTTTTTAACTTATTTTCATAAATAATCTTCGAGAAATGATCGTATTCTTACTGTAACAAAATATATTTAACAGAAAATAAGGAAGTTTTATAGTGTAATACTGAAAAGGAAAGCAAACTTAAACTTTGTGGATTGAAATAAAACTAATATAAAACTAAACTTTTTTTTATCCATTTACTTATGTATTACCTTAATTTATGCGTAAACTGAAATCTAAAAAGTGATAAAAAATAAGGATATACATTTATATCAAAACATATATAACATATGTATATTTATTGGAAAACTTTCTTTAAGGTAGTTGGAAACACTCATTCTCTTTATTTTACCCTCAATACTAAATATGTTTTTTTCTAAATTAAGAGTTTTCTTAATATCCTTGACGGAAAGAAGACTCAGAAGTATTGGTATTGCTATGAATTGTTTTTAAATTTTACAAATTAAAATATTAGGCTATAAGTTTCTTATAAATAGTCCTTTAATAAAATTAAGGAAAATCTCTCTGTCTCTCTCTCTCTCGTAAGAATACTAAAAAATATAGCTCATGCTCATAAATATAATTTAAACAGCTATATGGATTAAACTTTAAAAGATTATTTTTAAATTTACATGAAAACTAAACTTTTATTTCCTTTCACAGTCTACATTTAATACCGCAAATTTCTTGAAAGAGTCAAATTAATTGTTATTTATTTAAAACTGAAAAACTTCAAGCATTGTGACACGCATAAAAACAAATAAAATCTACCCATAAATAAAGTAAAAGACAAAATATTGCGTCTTGGATATCTGGAAGAGCAAGTGTTGTAAAATAAAAGTTTGATTTCATTAGGAATAAGGAATCAAATATGAAGCTAATTCTATCATCACCGTATTTTAAAGGCATTATTAATGTAAAATTTAGTCAATATTATGTTTTTGTTATGTACTTTTACTAATAAATCATTATTTTTTCTAAAAATTCATGAACCCAATACCACCCAATCAACAATAAGATCGAGGCCCACGAAATTCATCCTGGCAAGAGGACTAGATTACATCTGTCGTTAACCGCAGCTTTGAGCACCATGCAGGTGCAACTTGCCTCTGTCTCTGTTTGCCTCTGCCTCCTCCCAAATTTTGAAGGAGAACAAACTGGAGTGGTCATGGGTTCCCCCACCTCTCGTCTCCTACCATTAACTTCTGGAGATAACGTTCGGCTCGACGAATATTTAGAGAGCCTCCATGCCTCACAGACACTGTACTTTTACAAACATCCATGCTTTCTCCTGGATTTTAACCCTGACTTTACGGCACAGCAACCAGCGTCACTGATCACTATACCGTCTGGATGGCTAAAAAATTCATTTAAGTATAATAATTGATTATATATTTTTATATTATAAAATCGTTATCACGTCATTAATACGTATTATACATATTGATATTATTTATATTATGTAAATAAAAGGCAATCAGTATGTTAAGATCTCGTGTGCGAAGATATCACTTAACTTTTTAATTCTAAGCAAAGAGCAAATGACAAGAGTGACGCTTGAGCTTGTACCTTTCTGCTAATTTCAACATTATGTCCGAAAAAGAACTAACCATGAGATGCAATTCTGTTTCACGTACAGTTGCTCCTTCATCCACATGAGGGTCATAGGTGAAACTCAGGATTCTTGAACATTTTAGGCTATAAAGCACGTGACCTTTTTTATTGGGCTACCTTGATCATAAATAAAATGTAAATAAAACAATTAATTACACGAATTTTATTTTCAGATAAATTATTAATTTATAAGATAAAGCTAATTGAAACTCTTTTTTTCTCTCTAAATATTGAACAAGGGAGACATTACATAGGTCATTTGAATTTGAGGAAATATTAATTAATACGTCCTCCAATACAAAATAACTTTAAAACAATTCGCGTTTTAAACCAAAAAAAAACTCCAACTGAAAGTATTTGCATGGATGTATAAATATTGTCAGCTTACTTCAACGCTCTTTTAATTTTTAAAGTAAAGAACAAAAAGACAGACGTATTTGTCAAAAATACCTATTGCTGTTTAAGTTGCGCGATGCGTGTTTTACCCTAATAAATCTTTCGTATACTTAAAAAGTCGTACTTCGAATTTGATTTAGTTTATTCCAAAAGTCGGCAACCTTCCTATTTACATTCACGTTTCGTAGAAAGGACATCGAAGTACAATATTTAAATTCAAAACTGCAGATAAAGTTCCTAGGAAACTTTACTGAATTGATCGAATGCGTTGCAGAAGAAAAGTGTCTTTACTTGGGGAAACACCAATAAAAACTTTCTCATAAAAAGCATCTTGAAAAACAACTCAGCACTCCCTTTCTCTCTGTTAAAGTCAAATCGAATGAGTTTTCAAAAGTCAAGAGTAAGCACTTGAAATTTGGCAAAAAAAAATCTGATTACTAGAAATCAATAGATACAAGTCCTTCACCGAACTTTTGGAAAGATCCTGTGCTGTGTAAGTTTCTTTGATCGTTTTTTTTTCTGTATGTGTGTGTTTTTACTAGGTTTATATCAACGATGTTGAGAGTGTTTATGCAAATGTAAGAATTGAAAGGATGTACCCATGCTTAAGTAAGTTTTTCAATTAATGGTAATAGTTCTTTATTTCAATTTTTGTCCTTTGTTTTTGAAATTGAATGATGTAAAAATAAATTGCCCTACATAATTTGAGATTATTATTTACTCAAAAAACCAAACATAAGACTAATTTTTAGCGTAAAAAAACTATCGAAATGTGTTTTATATTTAAAATAATATAAAAATAGATTGCTTCTTTTTTTTTAATGACAACTTTTAACTCAAAAATTATACAACGGAAATTATGACGAATGGAAGGATAAACTGTACTTTAGTTTAATAGTTTATGGTTTTGATATTAGATATGTTCTTAACAAAAGTTTATTTAAATGAAACCTTATTGCAGACATCGCAATAGTTAGTTATAAAACAACCTCCCTATTTCTATCAACCGTTATCTACTGCATTACCAAGGAAACACAACTGGCAAAGTTTTAAGTAATCATGTAATTAAAATACTGAGAATTTTACGGTGTTTTAAATCAAATTACCCACTTAAGAAAATAGTTGTTGTTCCAAAATTTAACATCCAAACTTGGTAATAACTTTAAAAAAAGTTTGATGAAATTACTTTTATCTCGTAAATAATGAACATTTGCATTATTTCATTAAATTTGTCAATGTATATTTATATAAAAATTATTCAAACATTAATTATGACTTCAGTATCTACAGGTAATAACAAATGTGACACTTAAGTTATTACTTTAAGCGAGATAGTTAACTATACTACTAAAACTTCCAAAAACAGTTAATTTATTCTTACAACCATTATGAAATATCTCACGAAACTCATGATTAATGCAACGCAGCAATTTCGAATTATGTTACAGAAAGATAATTCATATCACATACAAAGTCAGGGTTTCTTGCTAATTCAATTCTATTATTGCTGTTAACTTATCTGTGCTTTTGTTTTTTTATCTGGCGAATCTAAGGTGATAATTTCAATTACGAAATTCCAGAACATTTTTCGAAGTAAATAATTTTACTTGAGGAATTTCTATTCTTTTCACTATAATAGGACTATTTCTTGCCGCTGTAATTTATTTCCACACAGAAAATTTATCTAATGCATGCATGATCCTGATTTATAATGAAAAAATTTAATTACGCACCGTAAAATCTAGCGTATAATGTGCACTTTGAACACAAAAAAATAAGATAAAAAATAACGGGTGCGCGCAATACACCTTCGTATAAAAACGAGTGTGCGTTATACGCCGAATTTTATGGTAAGTGGCTTCAGATACAAGCTTTGAATACTTTGAATGTTGTACGTGTATTTTAGGAAATATTTATTTTGTTGAGTTGAGATCCAAACTACCAAGGTGCCTGTGGGAGCTTAGGAGGGCGTTATAGATTTTAAAAAATTCCATTTTTTTGAGTTATTAAATCTATAGACTTGAAATTTGGCAAAGATGTTTCCTTTATTCAGTAGTAATATACTAAGAACGATTTTTACGGAAATTGAGTTTGCACGGGTATTAATATCTTTAGTACATTTTGAAGTATTAGATCTACAGATTTAAAATCTGCCAAGCATGTTTATTTTATAGGCAGAGATGCGATTAAATTGGTTTTTGTGGAAATTCACCATGTTGGATGATATTATTATAAGGGCATAAAAAATAATTATATTTCCGTTAAAGAAAATTCCTGTGATTTTTAAACCAAGAGACGAGGACCAAAAGAACTTTTTTAGATAGATTCGAACTCTTAATGCTAGGGCTTAGATATCAATAACTTAAAAACGGAAAACATAATCATGCAACCTTACAAAATACCCAGCGAGACGAGAAGTTAAAGGCTAGTATTTTATATATTTATCATCATTCATTTTAAATAATAGGTATTATTATTTAATAACAATAATTAATTCAGATAATAGGTTTCTTGGTTTAAAACAAACATACATGAATAAAATAAAGGATTTCAAAAACCATTTCCTTCGAAAAATTTTAATTTTAAATAATTAAGTAGCTAGCTGCTTTTCATGGTTGTAGTTTCATTACACTTTATATAGTTTACTATTACATTGTTATAAGTTGTTGGTCTCAGAATTTTCGATTTAAGAATTTCATTTAGTCTTTGATAAAAAAAAAGTTCTTTACCTGGTCTAATTTAACTATTCAATTTCATTGGAACTTATTCCTTTTTTGTCGCACGAATATTCCAAGAGAAAGGATTTGATATAAGAATATGACGCACAGTCCTCGATAGCTGATACCATTCGGCTCGAAGCTGTTCAATTCATTAATCACTTGACGTATTGATTTCCCAATATGTCATACTGAAATGGATTATCTATTTTTCAAAATTAATGGTATTATGTCCTTGAACAGAGAAAAGAATTTATTGGAATTTTAAAAAGTGATCCTGGGAATGAAATATAATAAGAAATGATGAGTTTTAATATATGATATGTGAGAAGTCACCTCTAGTAATATATTAAAGGACAAATTGTCTATATTAAAATTGTCCACTACATTTGAAATTCATCCCTCAGGTGAACAAATGTTTTATTATATAATTATCGCGCGATCTTAGTAATAAATGGTTGAAGTTACAAACTTGTTCAGAATTAAAATTAAGTTACTTATAAATGCTTCTATTATTCTAAGATATCTTACAAAGTTGTATCCCTTTATTAAAAGTTTACAAAGTATGCTTACTTATCATTTGTACTTAGAAAGCAAGTTATAAACCTAAAACATCTGATTAATTTCGAAATGTTAAAAAAATTAAAGTTGATGAATAGAAAAGGGCTTCTTAGCTATCTAAAATTCTTTCATTATTATCATTTAATGTATAAAGAAGTGCCTTTAACCCCTTAACTGGTGTGCCCGTACATCTTACGGGCTACCAGAAGCTGGCCACAACTGGTCTGCCCGTAAGCTGTACGAGCACTGATATTTCTTCTATCTATCCTTGATTTCCACATATTTTTAACTCTTATGCTGAGATTATTAGTGCTAATGTTTTTAAGAGATGCAGTTTGTCCATGGTACTGAAATATACTTCTCATCTGGGATTTTCTTTGTGGTGAAGGCGGGAATTTTTTCATTGAAGACAATAATTTAGAATCTTGAATATATTCAAAAAAGAACTAGGAATGGTAAGCCCAGGTGCAATTTGTTGCTTGAGAAGAAATGAAAATGGAAAGGTAATCCAAAAAAGCCGATATTATAATTGTCCCCATTACAATGTAAGGCTTAATGTTACACCATACCCCAAATTATGTGTCCATATATTGTACACAACCGTTTGAAAACAGATACGAACATGAAATTATTTTTGTAAATATAAAGGAAATTCTTTTAGGATATAAAAAAAAATTTCATGGCATACAGAGTATATTTATAAAAAGCAAGCATTTAGGGATTTTTGTGTACCACAATTATAATATAAAAAATAGTTTGAAAATTTTAAAATTAAAAATTAAAATAAAATTTTTCCATTTTTGTATTCTGTTAAGTATTATACTTAAATATATGCAATACAAAAATGTGCCATTTTATGGAACATTTTGGCCGAAAACACTTGACAACTTAAGGCGATATGGTACCATCGTCACAATTTTTTTATTTTTAATATTTGATATTTGGTTTTAATTGTATTTTATATAGGTTACTATTTAATAACAATGCCATACAAAAAAATTTTTAATTTGTTGCAAAATGTTTGTAAAATTTAATTTTTTGAACTTTTTTTAACATTTTTAAATCCTAAGCTTTTTTAAAATGTTTCTTTTCTTTCAAAAAAATTTTTTCCTAGTACCTTATAATATATACATAAAACTGTGCATGGTTTTTTTCTTGCTACTGCTCTTTAATTTTTTATTAACTTTTTTATAGTTAAATTTCCAAAATTCTCCAAAAAAACATTAATTGTGACTTTGGAATTTTTTAGAAAAAATACTAAACATGTTAGAGCTAATTCCATGCACAGTTTTGCAAACATACATTTCAGAACACGTATAAAAATTCCATGCTTCAATTATCAAAAAAGCCTTAGGTTTTGAATAATAGTGTATGTACAAAAACTCAACATGGAGAAAAATGAGTTTTATGTTTTCATTTCATGAATAGCATGATATAATATTCATCTAATAGTCTGAAAATTTTATGTAATGTTAATTAGCTTATTTAAAACTGCTTACCATAAAAATTGCACAAATGTAGATCAATTAAACATATACTGCCATAATGAATATACAGAAGAAAACGAATGAAAGATCAATGTTCATAAAACTTTACCTTAATAATATTTAAAAAGTAAATACATACACTTCAGAGCTAATTCCATGCTTAGATCTAATGCACACATTACAAAAGATGCTTATGTTCTTTATGTTTTATTTCAACGATTTTAAAGCCTTCGCATTTTAAATATTGTGCCAAATGAAAGCAAAATCAACTAACAATTTATAGGCAAAATATATCAAAATCTAAGAACTATATGTGTGCATTTGTTTAAATAAGTACCTTAAAATATTTTAATAATAAAGTCTTGAATTTCATACACATGGAATATATATATATATATCGCCAAAAACAAATATATAAAAATGGGAGAGTTTTTCTATTCTTGCGATTTAGATTTTTAATTATCTGAATTATCAAAATGAGATTTAGTATTTGTGCTTTGGGAGAATCCGTTTTGAAGCTTTAATTTCATTCCGACAGAACTTCATACCAAGTTTTTTACGATCCCGCAATTATTTTCTTGGTGTTCTAATTTTTTGTCGAGCGTATTTTAAATTTAATAACAAATATATGGAGGGTATTTAATAATATGATTAATTCATAATACGGTATAATATTATTATACTTTAATTTTATTTCCACAAATACATACTTTACCTTTATTGCTGTCATAAACGCTTAACAAACTTACAATTCGTGCACACACACGCATCTTTATATACTTATATACTTATATATACCCTATCTCATCTAATAAACTTAATTACTTGTAAGAGTTGTTTCATACTAGATAAAAATAAGATTTTAGAACCTTCATAAATTTATAACTATTTCGTATAACAATTACCAATTTAATTATTCGCTTTGAAGAGAGTAGCTGGAAAAGTTTCTAAAATTCCTAATTGCATTATTCACATGTTAGATTTCAGTCAAGCATTGTCTCCATAAAATACAATACAGCTTAAAGAATTTGACAGTTTTCACATAATCCTTCTTAAATGCACACTTATATAAATCTCATTTATTTAAATATATGCTTAAGTATTCCAAGCGAAGAAGGATGATGACATGTTCAGAAAAAGTAATGATAGATATCACTTCAGTCTGTGCTTAATTATTTCGCAACCGCATAATTAAGAGTTGTAAAGGTGAGCTGTAATAGATTTTAGTAAACGAGATTTGAGAATGGAATTAATTATAAGTTTCAGAAAATAATCCTGAATCTCTCAACTCAGAAAAGATTGTTTCGTAGAATAAACATCTACAATTTAACTAATTCATTTTATCTTAAGATAAGTTTTTCCTACATTTGTAACAAAATACATGAAAAGAATAATATGAACTGTCCGAATAATGAGTTTGCCATTCCTCTACAGATACAATTCGACATAATTTTCATACTTTTGCAAACTTCCTTCGTGTGCGTGTGTGTGTGTGTGTGTGTGTGTGTGTGTGTGTGTGTGTGTGTGTGTGTGTGGTGTGTGTGTGTGTGTGTGTGTGTGTGTTGTGTGTGTGTGTGGTGGTGTGTGTGTGTGTGTGTGTGTGTGTGTGTGGTGTGTGGTGTGTTGTGTGTGTGTGTGTGTGTCGATGTCAGACGGAGTACGTCACTCCGAGGAGCATAAAATGGATGTCTGAGAGCAAGACGGCAACTGTCTCTCTGCGAGTTTGAGATTAAATTCTGATATAGCGAACTTGTGACAATGACCTCCAGGCATCAATTGACCAAAGATGGCGAGCTATTGGGGGTCTAGAGACAGAACAAAGTCAGATAAAAGTGGCTAGATGGTTGAATACGAGTCTATCTGTATTTCATAGAGTTTGGCAACAATTTCGAACCACGGATTCGGTACCCAGGAGGTTCAGCCAAGAACGACTACGCGCTATCACGAGTGCTGATGACCGATATTTTTGTTATTATGCACACGAAGTAAAAGAACCGCAACTCCGGCCTCATTTGCTGCAAGCTCCGGAAGGTTGGTATCAAGGTCAACCATGCATCGAAGGCTTCACAAACGTGGTCTTCTTGCGAGGCGACAAGCCATCATAGGCGAGAATGTTTGCAGTCGCACGTCAACATGTAAATTGGATTCGTTATGAATGGAAGGCTGTTCTCTTTACGAGAATGAGTTCAGGTTAACCCCGAAAGCAAATAGCAGGCATATTTTCGTTTGGGGTGAATCTGGAACTCGTTTTCATCCATGACACATCCGTAAAAGAGATGCACGGATCAAGCAGTGTCTATGTTTGGAGTGGTACTCTTTGGGTGGACGCACAGACCTCCATGTCTTTCCCCGTGGAGCCGTTAATGCTCACAGCTATGGAGAGGACATCCGGGTGTTTATGTGTGCCCTTATGCCGGGGCAATAGGTGATGCCTTCGTGTTGCAGGATGATAATGCGAAACCACACAGGGCTGACATTGTGAATGCTTATCTTGAGCAGGAAGCAATTCAGCACATGCAGTGGTCAGCACTTTAACACTCTTTCGAGCATGTTTAAGACGCTCTAGGACGACGTATAGTTACTTTCCATCCACCTCCATGGATCCTCACGCTTTCAACTGCCTTGGAAAAGCAATCGCTTGCACTTCCTACAGAATTAATAAACCGCATAATTAAGGGCATCGAACATTGATGCATGTGCTTTATTGCTTTTCTGGGGGATCACACATATACCCCAGATAAAAGGTACTTTTTTCTATACCAAACTGACACATTCAATTTGTTTATTGTATACATATTCTAATTTATATAACACCATAATAGTTTAGTGATTTCTTTTCATGCTATTTTATACCTTTGTATGTGTTGAATTATGCGTATAAGTTTCATTAAATTCTACGCATAACTTTTTGAGTTGTCATTTTGTGATTTTTTCTGAATTTATGATATAAACAGTGTGCATCAAACATATGTTAAAAGTATCAATTTTTTTTTTAAAAAAAAAACACTCTTTCGCCCTTTTTGTTTGCGTATTATTAAATTTTATCCAGTAGAATTAATTTGCATAATTTTTTGACAAAATTATTAGATTGTTTTCGTATAACAAAGATTTTATATCACGCAGAAAAAGAAATGAAAACAAAAAATTAAATACAAAAAGTCCTTATTTAATTTTTTATATAAATATTTTCGAATGTGAAAACATAATTCCGTTACCTATATTGGAATAATTCATGGTTATATATAGATATAATTGGGGGTATATTCTTGGAGTATGCAAAAAATGCATTAATGGTAAAAAATATAAATAAACGATATAAGTCATGTCAATCATGCTAGAATTTCCTTTAAGCCAAACAAAATAACTTTCCCACAAAGCATTAGTTGATAAATTTGTTTAAATAATCTTTATGAAGGAAAAAGAGTAACAAAAATAATAAATTATGTATAAAATTAAAATAAATTAAAATAATAAGGTATAAAAAACAAATAATGATTGCCTAAATAGGACATAGTTTCTTATGTAATATTATCTACTAAAAATGTCCCTTATATAAAAACGTTTTTTAAAAAATCTTTTGATTGAAAAAAAAGAATTGTACCTTAGAAATAACACAAATGAATAAGGAAAATCATAAATAAATGAGTTAAAAATAGAGAAACTAATACTTTTATACTCAATTAAAACAAACAACAAATAAAAAGAACAATTAATGATTAATATGATCTATAATTTTAGTTATAAATGGAAGTAAAAACTATTTTATAAAAAAATGAAAGGATGAAGAATTATTTGAACAGTCGCTGAAAATCCAATTCTGCAATGCAAACAGCAAATACTACATATGCTGCCTTTAGCGTTGATACTTTAAAGTATTGTCTGATACTGTAACTCACATCCGAAATAATATTCAACTCAAAATTTAAACAAGCATCGATTTCACCCAGCAAACAGACACTCTGTAAACAAACCCCATCAACAGCTATCTTTACGGCGCGCTCTACTCCAACAATACCCTAAAGACTTCCCTACACATAACTCCTTTCAGCCAAACACTGTCCATCCATGCATTATCATAATAAACCTCCTATCTTTCCCGGACGAGGAAACCACACTTAAACCGAGCGGTCAATCCACACCTCCAATTTCCCAACCAAGCACTAAAAGCACCATATTTTTACGCTACATCGCGTCTCTGTGCTTTAAACGCTTCCTGCTGTCAAGGCGAGGAACACTCCGTGATTTATGAAGGCACCCCCTGAAAACGGATTTGTTTGCGAGAAGGAAATTAACGAGCCAGAGGTTTCCGGTTACTCCTAGCTCTCGGTTTTTAAAATTATGCAAAATTTGCCTTCACTATGGAGACATCAGATGATCAGATAATTTCTCATCGCCTCCTCTTCTTGTAATTCGATGCTGCATTTTGGTGGTTTATAATCCTCTACCTTGCTTGTTGCTTCCTTCTGTTGGGTGGGGAGATATTTAATCGACGAAGAGGATAGTGACATGGGTGTGACTTTTTCTTCGGTATAAGTGAGTGTTATGGCAAAATGTAATGTCAGTTTTAGAGAAATGTTTCGTGTTATTGTCAAGTGCAAGTGATTTGTTGATTGCATGTGAAATAAATTTAAGGTATCTGAAACTACTTTCGGAACCGTGATTCTGAAAAAGAGTATAAATGAATAATATTGTTATATTTAGTGTCATCTGAATTGGAATTACACAAAATTGTTTTAAGAATATTATAACGATACAAAATTATTTAAAAGCAATTTTTTAGACAAAACATGAAGAAAAAAAAGACATATCTTCAACGCTTTCTCCTTTTATGCTGACCGATTTGTGGTTTCGGTGGTTCAGTGTTAGAAATATGGCGCAAATAAGTAATTCGACATAGAATAAACATTTTATATATAATTAAAACTAAAACGTGAAAAAAAAGAACACAACTTCACTCATATAAGAACATTAAAAAAATCTTCGTATCGAAAACTTAATGAATTAGAAAATCTAATCAATCAGTAAAAATAACAGCTTTTTCTATAAAATGTTAAAAATACATATCAATTCGAATTCTGATAGTCAACTGCCAAACACTCACATCGAGAAATTCATAACAAAAAGAATGCCAATTTTTTTAACCAAACGATTAAAATATCAGTAAATAAAATAAACGGTAAGGAAAATTAAGAGTTATATATAAATTATTAAATCAAAGGAGACGGTAATAAAATAAAAAAGAGAATAATCTCCACCATTGATAGATGAATTAAAAATAATTTCAAAAACATATTTCATATTTACACATTACATATTCTGATTTAATTGAAAATGTTTGCATAATAATAATATTT